>APFE031738274.1:0-22197 GCA_000404065.3 Pinus taeda | reverse complement strand
GGATAAAGCATTAAATTAGATTACTTTTAAAATTGTATAAATAGGACTGAGATTGTGAGAGGTTGGGAGAGATTGAGAGCAGGCTTGAACAGCAAAGTTGTAAGCCTTCAGCCATTTGTAAGGGCCAAGAACGTTGAATATTTGGTCAAGCACATCAGTTTGTAAGTATATTAATTTTTTATGAAAGTGTGACTGGAGTTATGTGCCTTAATGGGCTGGTTTATGTATGGTTAAATTCTGCATAAGTGAGCTTTTGAATGCTGGTGATGGTTTGAGAGTGTTAAATCGTGCGCCTTAGCTGAGTCTTTATGAGTGATTGAAACCCATAACAAAGAATTGAAGTGATGAATCTGTGGTAGTAGATTTGCTGACAATTATTTGTTGAAGTCGATAAACATGTGTGTTGAAATCCAAAGTGTAAATTTAACTGAATTCATGGAACTAGAAATTCGATCATTATGGATCGATTTCAAGGAGAAAACTTCTTGTATCAGTGATGTATTAGTTATTGGTTGAAAGAGGGCGTTAGTGTATATAATTGCCAAGAATTCTGTATGACCGTCTCTGAAATGCAGTACGCTATCCTTGAACCAAACGCATGGAGCAGTAAATGAAACACTGGTTATTACAAACTGGAATGTGAGTTGATAAAAAATGGAATGAAATACAGTTTTATGTGCTTTGGAAGTTGGAACTGTGAATATTTCTGTCAATGCGAAGTAAATATCTGTGTTCCTATATAGATGATGAATGGTGCTAAATGTCTGAATTGTTATGGCTGGATATTTCTGGTGGTAAACGACTATAGGAATATATGATTCCAGTAGAATGTTTGGAAACCCACTTAATAGATTGAATAGATGTGATATTGGATTGAATCCTGTTGAGTGCATTGACTTGTGGACTTGTTTGTGAGAGGATTGCTCTGCGTTGAGCAATATTGATGAAATCATTTGTTACTAAATATTCTGGGGTTTTCTTTTGTGGAATCGTTGTTTGGAAGTTTGCCTAGAAAGCAAACGAAATTTCTGTGCAGAAATTGTGTGATACTCTGCGTGAGCAATTTATGGTCATCCAGAATGTGCAGGAAGCAATAATCCGTCTTGTGTGGATCAATACCACAGATTCAAGTATTGAATCGAACCCTGAGTGCTGGTTAATGGAGGAAATGCCCAACAACCCAATTATGTAACAAGGCGTGGTTAAGTCTTGAGTTAAATTGCTGTGGGAAAATGCATTGATAAGGTTGATAAATTCGTGAGGGTTGGGAATCTCATTATTTTCAATTCTTGAATTGAATTCTGCATTAAGCTACAAAGGGGGTGTAGTCATAGTTGACGCTGTACTTAAGGTAAGTGATTTATTCATGCAATCTAAGTTCCACATGACGCCAACAGAGTCGAATCTCTTTGGGGATCCGAATTTCTTTATAAAATCAAACTGAAACCTATGGAATCAGTCCCTGAGGAAGAAAGTTCACTTTTGAGCAGTTATTTAGTTTTCTTTGCGAAATCTGGAACCCAACCATTGAAAGCAAGGGATTTCCCAGGTGAAAACGCCCAGCTCGATCACTGAAGAAGATTAGGTTAAATTTTGACCAAATTGTGGTAGTTCGGCATCTCTGTTATTTACAATTGCTGTGGAAACCATTTTTGTTGACCTTCTGCCCATTGAATCCAAACTTGGAATCATGGTTATGATCATGCTGTCTGCAAAACGCTCCTTATGTATGAGATTTACGTAATAACAAAGGAGTGTTATAAGAGGGGTTTAAATAGAGAAATTCGAACGGTGGTGTTTCAAAGGGAAGTCAAAGATGACTTGAACGCCAGTGTAAAAGGTTTTGATTGAAGGAACAAGCCTGAGAAAGCAATACTCTGCATGGATTTAATTACAGTGTCGACAGTTAGTGACATGTTTGTGTGGCGGCTTATAATAGATGCATGTCACTGTTGGCGTGTAAAAATGTTTGTGAAATTGCCAGGATTCGTAGTTTTGCTGAGATGTATTTTATATGCATTAGAAATAGCGTGATTCTGGGTTTGCAGGGATTACTCTGCGTCAAATTGTCTTTCTGATTTTCGTATAACAATGTCGGTATTTCGTTTCGCTAAAAAAACAATCATATGTACGAAGGAATCTAAAACACATGAAAGACATGCCATCACCATTGTATTTTCGATCAAATTTAATAAAATTGCTCGACGAACTGGATATTTCGTAAGTCGATGGCATAGTCTAACAATAAGTTTATATTTTGAAATCAAAGAGGGTATTTGTGTGCCCACAATTTCTGGCTAGAATAGTTTACAACACCTGAAAGAAGAGAGAAGATTTGTCGAAAATGAAAAAGAGGTGGTTGCTCTTACCCAATGAACTTTCCAGCGAAGGAGGCGGCTGCTACTACCCAATGAACTTTCCAGCGAAGGAGGCAACCTCTTCTAGCGCTGTGAAAAGATGGCAGATGGAATTCAAATAATTACCATGCTAAACTAAACTCATAAATAACCATAACCATAGGTGCGAAGTAATTTAGCCAATTAAAATACCCATTTTACCAAAATCTGGTAAAGTATCCATTCTTAAAAATAGTTAAGGGGAGACAAACATAAAAACTTGACCATAACTATTATTATTCAAAAAGGCATAGGCTTTCTTTCTCACTAACTTTCTGCAACGAGAGAAAGTAATGTCTTCACCCACCCAGGGTGCCAGTGGCTATTCCAGAGAACTTGGCCCTTCTGATATTCGCCATAAAAAGGAAAACATTTTGGAAGATCCCTTCTGGCTGCTATAGATGACCATCATATGCACGGAGGGCTGTGGAGGAACTTAGAACTACAATTGTGGTATTCTTCCTTCACGGTGTTGTTGGAGAATTTTGAATAAGAATTTCGGAAAAGTTATCTCTCAGAGGAGTGCGCTTATTAGGCATTTTGATTTACAAAAATGGGGATGATTGGGGGTAGAAGCAGCGAAATTACCATTACCTGAACCAAACAAGTTTGATTTGGATCAATGTGATTCTTCGGAGTAAATCCCAAAGATTCAGGGAATCTCGGTAGCGTATCGAGATCAAAGGATCTGCTGCAGGGCATCCACCCCTTGGGTCTGATGAGTTTCCCTAAATAAGAGTGCAAGAACATGGTTCTTGGATACATCTTCCATAGTCTGCCTAGATACACTCTGTGAACATCCGAATTGGAATTGAAATCCTTAATGTATTCTTTGGTCTCATCCACGGTGCAGTGCTGGAAGACCAACTGGAAGACCAACCATGTTCACTGAGCAGGGTCCGTTCCACCCTGTGGTATTATGGGATCCATCTCGCCAGACTTTTATTTAAGCTAACACAGCGGACCTGAATGGAACAATTGTCGAATATGGCTGTCGCTCATAACAAACCTTTGTCGATGAGGGCCGTTGGATCATGCCCTACGAAACAAGGTCAAGGTCAGGTCGGATTTGTTTCCATCTCGTCAAAGCGGTTTGCAATTGAAATCAACGGCCGAGTAGAATCTATCAGATCGAACAGGGTAGACAGAGGACAGGAAGGCAGCAAAGGAGTTGTTTTCACGGAGAAACACCTTTAAGGCTTAATTTATATTTCATCTTTCAACATTATTGGTTGATATAACAATGCGTAGCTCCCTACTCTATTTATGGATTGTTTTATTTCCAAATAACATGTAAAATCATTTTTTTCCACTAATATCACTTTACATTTTCCATCATTGATTTTTTTATTTATTGAAATTACATATATTAGCTTAATGGAAGAGCATATGTCTTGTACGCAGAAGGTTGGTGGTTTGATTTCATCATGCACCTATATGAATGAATCACTGAATAAATGAAAAGATTCATTGTATATTTTGTTTCTAAAGAGAATTTTTTATTATCTCTAGAAAAATAGTAACTCGGATTAAAGACATATTTTATTTATAGAAGAAATATGTTTTTAGTCATAGCTATAGTCTCTTCAGAGACAAAAAAAAAAAAAATTCCCCTTAAAAAACAATAATATTTGTGCTATATATATATGTTTTAACCACATAGTGAATCGGTCACTGCCAGTCCTAATCTATGGGAGACCCAGGATTTAATGTCTTTATGGAGACAATTTTTAAAAAAAATAATTTAAGACACTGACTTAAAGACATAAAAGCGATATTTAAAATAATTCATAATTTTCTTTTGTCTCAAATTAAGACAATTTACTCAAAAATTGTCTTTCAATATTGTGTGAAAACCCCTCCATATAATAATGGTGAAAAGAAATTACAAAACCTAAAATTCCGATATCTACTTCATAATAATAATTGTTTTTATTTTTATTTTGAAATGATGTGTAACTAACCATATTATCCAATATTATCCAATTCTTTTGTATTTATATTTTCGTTATTAACCCTTATATTTCATAACTTACTACCATTATCATTCTATTTCATTTTCTCCATTTTATTTCTTTTTTCTACTAAATCATTTAATAAGTAAATACAAATGGAATAAATAGAATAATGAATTAATACATGTAGAGCCGTTGAAGTTAATCTTTCAATAAACAAACAGGGAAATCTATATGTTATATATGAATGTTCACGAAAATCAAATAGATAACCATTGATATTCAGGCCGACGTTTATGTTGAGCTGACATCTTTCCGACTTAATAGGTTTAAAAATATAAATAGTTTAAAGAAAATATCAAATGTTCACAAAATCAAATAGAATTTCATTGCGAAATTTTTCAAATTCTTAGATGCCATCTTGGTTTGGGCTTTAAACTATTAAATATATTAAATGCAATGTAAAAAAATATTAAAAAATCAAATAAATAAAGTGATAAAATAGAAAAAATAAAATATGAAAAAATTAAATAAATAAGTGGTTAAATATATAAAAAAATAAAGAAATTTTATATATTTTTGTTGATTTAGATAAAATGTTCTATGAATAGATGACATAATGCCTTACCCTTGGTATGTTTTTGAATGAACCTTTCGGTGGCTTGAAGAAGAGATGTGTTATGGACCTCAACATTAGAAAATATTTGACGTGCGAGGCCATTCTTCTGCTCTTGCGGAGCCTTCATAAGAAGCTTTGTCTCAACTATTTGTGTTGGAAGTACCGCACACTAACAGGCGGGCTCTTAATTAGAGCATGGGACTACATGCAAGAATCCTTTTGCACGATTTACACCATGATTTGCTCCTTCTTTAACTCCACAATTGGTTAGTTCTTCTGCATGATTTACTCCCTGATTTGCTCCTTCTTTCACTCTGCAACTGGCTAGTTCTCTCCGGAACTTGTTGTAGGTGTTGAGTCTTCTCATTGATCACCACTATGGTGCATTACCTTTGGATCTTCACCCAATAATGTTATATCATGAGCATTGTAACCTATTTTCTAATTGAATCATTCTTTTGTTCTTTCAATTTTCTTTTAGTGTCTTTTCTTTGCAAAGCTGTGTGTTCAACCTTTACTAGCTAGATTCATCTGTGCAGGTTTTCTAACACATTTACATGATATCAGAGCCCACAGGTTGCTAGATAAAAGGAGCACCAGTACTTTATTTTGCAGGTATTACAGCTTGGAGATCGAATATCAACAAAAAAATGGAGTTTCCCAAAGCATCGATCCTAACATCATACAACTATCACGAATGGAAGGACCAAATGGCTCGATACCTTCATCAAAAAGGGTTGTACAAGACTACCATGGCTATAGAAGTGGAACCCATTTCAGCCACAGAGAAATCCAGGTACCTCAACTGCATGGATGAGGCCCACAGATCCATATGCATGTGCATCTCCCGAGAGTTGTAGTTTGATCTATCTACCTACAATACTCCCAATGAGATCTGGGAAAAGGTTGAAGAACTCTACGGGAAACAGGACGAGATGAAAGGACATCTGCTCGAAGTGGAGCTGCTATCATTGGATCCACGGAACTATGACAGAATTCAAGAATTCTTCACCAAATATAATGATCTATTGCTACAACTCAAGGGTTGTGGAATTGACAAATCTAAGGAGGAGAGTCGCCAAGTTCTCTCTATTATGTCAAAGCTCGGACCGGATTACTCTGTCTTTGTGTCTACATTTCATTCAGTAAGGCTCGCAACGTGTACATCCTACACTATGCCTTCTCTCAAAGAGTTCATGGAGTTCCTTACTTTTGAGCAAGATAAACTCATTGGCATGGGGAAAATCAAACCTCCAAAAGCGCATGCACTTTCTGTGCATGATGGCAGACACAATAAAAATCACAGATCTGATTCAAATAAAAAAAATCAGCAGCAAAAATACAAGGGAAAAGTGCATTCCCATCCAAAAAAGAAAGGGTACACCAAGCCCTTCAATGACTCCTCCAGCTTGAGAAATGAGAAAGGGAAGAAAAGAATCAGATGCACCTACTGTCAAAGAGGATTCCATCCAGAATCCTCTTGCATGAAGAAACAAAATTGACCAAATGGTAGAAATTTTTCAGAAGTACAACCTTGGGGATCACATCCCTTAGGGTGCCAAGAAGACAACTAAGGATCCACCACACAGGAAAGGTAACAATTTTCATGCTTTAGTTGCAATTAATTCTTCCCCTGATGCATGGATTATAGATTATGGTGCACACATCATATGGTTTCTACAAAGGAAGTCTACTCCTCTTTGGATGAATGCAAAGGACCTTCCATCCTCATGGGAGGTGACTCACCTATTGAGGTGACCGAAAAAGGTAGAGTGGAACTTTTACATGGAAGCTTTGAAGAAGTTCTTCATGTTCCAAAACTTTTGGTAAACCTTCTTTCAGTTTATTGTATCACTCATTTTGGCATCGGAAAGAGAGTGGAATTCACTCTAGATGCAGTGAACATATATGACCTACATAGCAGCTCCAAAATTGCAACTGGTGAGGTAAATATTGGAGCCAGACTGTATACATTTTCTGAATTTATTGAACCTGAATCCTCCTTATTGCTTACACATGCTGATGATAGTAGTAGGCTTTGGTGTGAGAGGTTTGGTCACTTAAATTACTGGTATATGTAGCATCTAAGCAAGAATGAGATGGTGGAAGTCTTGCCAAGTATCAGTTTCTCCAAAGGGGTTTGTGAAGGGTGTGTCCTTGGAAAACATCCTAGAGAAACGTTTGACACCATCAAGACTCACAGAGCATCCTTTCCTCTAGATCTGATCCATATTGATCTCATGGGGTCTTTTCCTCATCCTTCCATCAACAAAACAAGGTATGTTCTTACATTTATTGATGATTTCTCACGGTATACTTGGGTGTATCTTCTCAGGGCCAAATCTGAAGTTTTTGTGCACTTTGAAGATTTCAAAGCACTAGTTGAGACACAGTCAGAGAGAAATATCAAAGCCCTCTGTATAGACAATGGGGGGAAATATGTTAACAAAGCACTTTAGAACCTTTGCCTTCAGTCTGGCATACAGTTGCAGTACACAGTTCCATACACTCCACAGCAGAATGAAGTTGCTGAGAGAAAGAACCGATCTCTCAAAGAGATGGCTTCCTACATGTTGCATGCTAAGTCACTGCCTTATAAGCTATGGGTCGAAGCACTTAATTGTGCTAAGTACATCTAGAATAGATCTCCTCATAGGTCTGTCAAGGATCAGACCCCCTTTGAGGCTTGGAGCGGTACTAAATCAGAGGTCACCCACTTCCATGTTTTCGGCTCCAGAGCATGGGCCATGCTCCCCTCTGAAAAGAGGAAAGCTCTTGATCCACAGAGCATTTAGTGAATCTTTGATGGATACCCTAATAGTGTGAAGGGATACTGACCCATGATTTCCTCTACGGACAAGCTCATCATTGAGTGAAGTGTCAAATTTGAGGAAAGTCTCTTGCATGCACCTCAATTGTCGTATGGAGACACCTTTTGTCTACCTCATGTCCGAGACAATGACTCAGTACACTCAGATGCAGATACAGAGCATGTAGATGTCGAGATAGAGCATACAGATGCAGAGACAGAGTCTTCATATACAAATCTAGTGCATGCATATGATGATCCACATCCAAGCCCAGATCGGGCTTCTAGTAATGAATCATATTCCCCTGTCATAAATCAGAGAACAAGGAACTTATTTGAGATCTATACCCAAGACCACCCAGCCACTAGAAATGGTCTTGTAGGGGATAATTCTGATCCACGGAGGACTAGCTCAAAGTTTATTAAGCCTCCTCTTTCCCTCACTGCCACTGAAAAAATCCCATCCTGACATTGTCATTTGGTTCAGTCTTATGCTGAGGCTGCTAGGCATCCATCTTGGGAGTCTGCCATGGAGGATGAATATAACTCCCTCCTTGAGAACCATACCTCGGATCTGGTTCCCCTTCCTTCAGGAAGGAAACTTGTTTGATGCAAATGGGTCTACAAGACCAAGAGTGTTGCAAATGGGAAAATCACTAGATAGAAAGCTAGGCTAGTAGCTAAAGGCTTCCAATAAGTGCATGGCATTTATTATGATGAGACCTTTGCTCCAGTAGCAAAGATGGATTCCATACGCCTTACCCTTTCCATTGCAGTTGCCCAGGGGTGGGAAGTACATCAGATAGATGTGAAGAATTCCTTTCTTCAATGAGACCTATCTGAGGAGATCTACATTGAGTAGCCACATGGTTTCATTTAGTATTCATATTTGGTTTGCAGACTAAAGAAATCTCTCTACGGCCTTAAGCAGGCCCCAAGAGCTTGGTATGTGAATATGGATTCTTTTATCTTATCACAAAACTTTGAAAGATGTAAGTTTGATCTGAATGTTTACATGCTTAGGGAACATGATTCTCTTCTTATCTTAGTTTTGTATGTGGATGATCTCTTAATCACTGGAAACTCGACTTCAGCCATTGCTACAATCAAGAGGGCCTTGCATGATATGTTCTTAATGACGGACATGGGCCCATTACACTTATTTCTTGGTCTTGAGATCAGCCAAGATGCCACAGGCATCAAAATCTCTCAAGCTAAGTATGCATGGGATCTCCTCGAGAGATTTCGCATGACTGACTACAAGCCAGCAATGACTCATTTTCTGTCTGGGGTCCACCTTGAGGATGGAGGTGACACTCCATTAGTTGACAACACTCTCTACTGACAGCTAGTGGGGAGATTATTGTACCTCACCCACTCCACACCAGATCTCTCCTATGCAGTAGGGGCAGTTTCCAGATACATGCAGGAGCCGCATGAGCTACACTAGAATACTGCCAAGTGCATCCTCCAATATGTGTAGGGAACCATCACCTTTGAGATTCACTATGCAACAGGAACTGCATTGAATCTCCTTGGCTTCACATATTTTGATTGGGTGGGAGACAACATTGATCGCAAGTCCACCTCCGGATATTCACTTAGTCTAGGATCTGGCCCTATCTATTGGTTGAGCAAGAAGCAGGCTGCTATTACTCTCTCTTCAGCTGAGGTTGAGTACATAGGAGTAGTTAACATCACCATTTAGGCTTTGTGGCTACAACACTTCCTCACTGAGTTGGGTGTCTGGTTCAACGAGCCCATTGTCATCTGGTGTGACAACCAAAGCACTCTCAAATTTTGCAGGGATCCAGTACAACGGCAACAGATGAAGCACATAGAGATCTATATGCACTACATCAGAGACATAGTACATGATCGAGTCATTGATTTGTAGTTCTGTCCTTTAGTAGAACAGACTGCAGACATCTTCACCAAGCAGAAGTTTCTCTCTCTGCGCGATCGTCTTAGAGTGAAGGACACAGTTGCTTAGCAATTGTCTTTTCTTCCTCTTTTCTCTTGATTAAATTGTATTTAGTGGGGGAGTTTTTCCCATGAGTTTTTCCTCAATTTTAGTACAAGTTGCACTGTATTTTGGGTGACCTTTGGCCTTAGTTGCCAGGACCCATTTTCTATTTTTTCCCATAGTTATCTTCAGGGGGGGTGTTGGACTCTTAGTTAGACCATCGGATTACATGCAAGCTTCCTTTTTCATGATTTACTCCATGATTTGCTCCTTCTTTAACTCCGCAACTGGTTAGCTCTTCTCCATGATTTACTCCCTGATTTGCTCCTTCTTTCACTCTGCAACTGGCTAGTTCTCTCTAGAACTCGTTGTAGGTGTTGAGTCTTCTCATTGATCACCACTATGGTGCATTACCTTGGGATCTTCACCCATTAATGCTATATCATGAGCATTGTAACCTATTTTCTAATTGAATCATTCTTTTGTTCTTTCGATTTGTTTTTGCTCTGCAAAGCTGTGTGTTCAACCTTTCCTAGCTAGATTCATCTATGTAGGTTTTCTAACACATTTGCAATTTGAGGTTGAGTCTCACCTCTTTTGGAGCTCTTACCACTGCTTTCCATGCCTTCTCTATGAACTCTTGTTGCTTGATCTAATGGCACTCGCACTGGCAACATGTAGAGAAAAAATTTAAAAACAATATTTTGAGAAAATTTAAATTTTTTATATGGCTAATCTTTATAATTCTCACATGAATATATATTTTTGGTGGATCTTATAAGATTTTATATTTTTAAGAAAAAATTGCAGATTTTTTATGCAGCCTTGGTGGAGTTATTTAGTTTTGGAGTCTAAAGAGTATGGCGGGGGATTGTAGAGAGCATTGAAAACAATAAGAATATCAAATGATCAAATGAATTTTGTGTATGGCTATACTAATCTTCTATAAAACTGACTGTCACTAAATTACTCATATAGGCTCAGTTCCAAGCAATCTTACTATTTATTTATACAAGTGACCCATTCCATTACATAACTGCCATAATGTAAATGTTTATTTAAACAAGTTTGAAATATATTCCAAAACTAATTCTAGCAGAATTCAAAGCTTCAAATCAAAGTTACTACCTAAACTAGTGTATAAATTATGTCTGGAATTATTCTATTTTATTAATACAGTTGATTCGAAAGATTGATGAGTCGTATACTCGATTTCATGGAAAAAATATTTATTGGAAGAATGCTATTACTGATCTTATAAAGTTGGACATAATTTTGAAAATAAATTTAAAGGAAGAAGGATAAATTATTACAGGAAGAACCTCGATAAATTTTTTATTTAGATATAATTTGTCCTCAAGAACTACAAATTTTCTATTTACATATATTTGTGCTCAAGATCTATTAAAAAATCTATTGAGATCAATAGTCTTTGCACACTATCCTATAAAAAGGTCGACATAATTTTCAATTAAATAAGATTTTAGTGATGATGATATTGATAAATTAGGTCAAAAATCCTTGAAAGAATGGTTCACAATTGGCACCTTGGATCCCAAATTCATTGAGATATGCGGGGAAATAGGTGCGGGATTTGGAGGCCTAGTTATGTGAATTTTTGTATATTTGTTGAATATTCAGTTTTCTTCTTCTTCATTTGAGATTTGAATGTCTTTTATTTAGTGAATTTATAATAAGAGTAATTCTATCACCACATCCCTTTCATGAAGCTAATGGATGAATATGATCCAATATTTGTCAAAATTAGTGGCTAGTATAAAAAAATCAAACCTAAAAATGACATGCAACAAGCGTGATACTATGCTATGAGAACTGGAAAGGAGGGATTGCAACTTGTAAGCCCTTATCTATACATGAAATATATGGTACAACACTCAACATTATCTTAAAATATACATTTTCCTCACACCCACACACACTACAAACAAACTCCCCTTGGTAACTCTACACTTTTATTATCCGTGCAAATCTCTTTAATAGGGACTGTGTTGTATTCTCGCTACAAAATACAAGGCCTGCATATAAATTATTTTAAAAAACAAAAATCTTCCTAATGTACTTTACAACAAAATACAAGCCCTGCATATAAATTATTTTAACAAACAAAAATATTTCTAATATACACTACGACCTTTTCAAATAGTGTTGGACCATGATCCCAATTTGATACAATCCCTTTGATTTTTTTAAATCAACAGTAATTTGAATACATATTAACTCTACTGAATTATCATGATATCTCACCTAGTTTGCATGGACAGGGTTTATGAACCCCTCAACCTCTCAACCTCGAGCCACCTTTGACTTGGGTTGAATTTGAAAGGACTAAAGGGCTTGTTTATGAACCTCAATGACTAAAGGGTTTGTTTTCCCCTAAATTTACAGCATAATTGGCAAACAATCTAAATCCTCTCTCACCTCAATACATGCTCAAAATCAATAAGGCTAATTTCCTCAAAACTGCACAAAGTGTCTGCCATAACTAGCATCCTTTCCGCATTTATCTGTTTGTTTGTTTGTAAGATTGAGGTCTCCCTCTAATATCAGATTTCTAGTGCTCAAAAAGTTTTGACTTACAATTTCTTTCAAAATGTGATACTTTCTTCATACCGTCCATAAAAAATTTACTACTAAAAATCTCTTTCATAGATCCAGGGAAAACATATATTCTGTAATATATAAGACCATTAAAATACAATGTGTCTTTCTAATTTATTTGTTTCTCTTATTTATCTCGAAATATACTTATTCTCACAAATTCACAGACAAATAATAAAATCCCAGCAATCCCTCACAAATTCACCAACAAATAATAAAATTCCAACAATCCATTACAAATTCCCTTACAAATTCATAAACCAATAATAAAATCCCGACAATCCCTTTTTACAGTTGGTTCAGTGGAATGACTTGCTAACTGAGGTTAATCACCCTAAGGAAGGTAGAAGATTGATTTTTTTGAGCCCCTCCTTCAATCAGAACAAAGTGGTGTAATAATAATACTACAAATGTTCATATTATCTAGAGGCTTTTCAATATTAAACGCTATCAATAAAATATAAGAATTTGAAGGAGAATCGCGGACATGGACTAGTAAATAGCAAAAAATGAGAAAGGAATCATACATGAACGACTGAAATGAGTGCTCAAATACTTGAAGAAGCAATTGAATTAGTTTGTTTTTGTACGAGAATATAGCTAGTTGATGAGTTGTAACACTTTGGTACAATGGATATTCAAGCATGCTAGATTTCATGGTACAAGTACATAAGCTAGAGAAACTTGACTTACGTTGTTGTAAAAATGGATTCCATCAATGCTTTATAGACACCTATAGCTCCCTCATATTTTTCACATTAATCAGAAATCTTCACCTAAATTCCTTCATCTGAATGAGGAAATGCATAAACGTGATATTGTTCTGAGATATAATGTTGTTTCATTCAAAATTCTATTTTTTAAAAATCAAAACTGGTTGGATTAGAGAGGGTGATTTCTATCTTTGCGACTGCCTTTTCTTTTCCATGAGGAGATTGGAAGGCTTTAGGTTTTTGCACACCAAAATCACTCTCGTTGTAAGAAGTAAAAAAATGCCATCTTCAGCCAAGGCGGGGGTATAACAGAGACTATGGACTTCACATTGTTAGGGATCCACTCCAAAAAGTACAATGAGTTCTTGTTTTGCACATTGATAATATTCGTGTCCACTTCTTTGGTGCTGATCTTCCCCTTGAACATGGCCGATGTCATGAGGTACCTTCCTTGATGAGGATCCACAATGTACATCATGTTCTTGGAGTACTACATTTGTTGCATGATCTTTGGAATAGAACGTGCTCTAAACTGCTAAGAACCTCAAGAGGTGAAGGGAGCGAATCCAACCATGAAGAAAGGAAGACATGGGAAGTGGATCAGGTTCACTATATGCCTCCTCAAGTCTGAGTTTAGCTACCCAGGAAATCTCATGAATCATGTCACTCCATTTATCATTAAACAAAATTAAATGGTTCAAATCTGGCACCGCAAAAGAAAAAACCTAGATAACAAATCCACAAACCCTAACTTCAATCCTAATTGACTTATCTATAAACACTAAATCCTAAGCTCAATTAACCTATCTATAAACCTTGGAGCCTAAGCCTAAGATGAAATAAAGTGAGATAAAATGCAATTTATAACTACGAGAAGTGAGCTTGAGTGTCCTAAAGCATACAAGACCTCATTGTCATGAACCATACACTCATCTATGTTTTCCACGAGGTGATCAACATAGAGTGTAAAGTTGTAGGGTTCCCCTATTGTATGTGAGACCTTGGGAGAAGGAAAGACACATAATGTGATCACCTTCTTATGTGGTATTCTTCTCTGATTTTGGATATGAACAATCTGCCCATTCTGAACCCTGTTCCACCCCTAGGGAATGGCATACTTGAAATCTTGCACAGACCACAACATGCCATTCCTCTTAGAAACTCAAATTTCTTATTTTTTTAAAGAGAAAGAGAAAATAAGGAAAATACGAAACAAAGAGAATAATATGGAGTTCTAATCTTAGCAAAGCACTCTTACTGATGCAGAAAAGATGTCAAAACCCTTTGTCAAACTTTACCTAAAGAAAATTGAAGAACAATTAATATTTATCTCAATTGGAGAAAGCAACACCATCACGCGCTTTTGATGCTCATAGTCTTGATATACTTTTGATCCCATGGTTCATGATGATCACTTGAAAAAAACTCGTCCTCTTGCAAACCCCCACCGGGTAGAATGTTGAAATGCTAGAGGTGACTTTCGAATTCACACCGAGGTCTCTAGTTCTAGACTCTTACCGAGGGTCGACATTCTCCAGAGCGTACATAGGAGAGGAGGTCGTCAACCTAGGTAAAAGGATTTTGAGGATTTCGATGGGAGGCAATGAATGAACTATATCTTTGTCATCCATAAGCATATTATCAAATACAAAAACCCCGTCACGGTCAAAACACTTACCATCGATCTCATTGTAGAACCACACCAAGTGACAAATGTCAAAATGGCAAAACTAAACTTGTACTGACGGAAGCCCACACATTTTAGATCAACAGTTAAAACTCATTCAATGAATAAGATAGAGTAGGGAAAAAGAGTAGAAAAATTTGGATGGGACAGGATTAAAAAAAAGACACTTATCAATGTAATTAGTAATACTAGAAAAGTTTACTAAAATATATTACAGGAGAAAAAGAACGAACAATGATATTAGCAAACAATAATTATTTGGAAAAGGCATAGTTACTGAGTTCGAGTTTGAGTTCCAATTGTAATTCGAATTCGAATTCGACTTTGATTATTTACCCAAAAAAATCAGTTAATTAAAATTTAATATGGAAAAAATTTGAGAGTATACCTCTTATTTCAATATTTTAAATCATTTAAATATACCATTATAATATTTAAAACAAAAAAACTTTTTTAAAATTGGTTTAATTATAAATATTGTAAATAATTTTATATATTGGACTAATTAGCTTAGCTTTATATTTAGAATAACAAGTAAAATAGTAAAATTTAAGAATTTTTTTATTGATTCATTCACCGGACGACAAATTATATGATACTTAGTATAGAGTGAATTTCAAAGAAATTATTTATTACAATGAACCACATAAATTCCACATTATTAAGTATTTTATGTTCATAATGAAATGGTATATTAAGTATGTGCAAAAATTCTTTAAAAATATACATTTATGTTATCAATTGCTAATTATTTATTTTTCAAACCAAAATCACTTCTAATTTATATGGTATAGTAACAACATCTATTATTTTTGTATTTTAACATCTATTATTTTGTATGATACAAAATGTTTATATGTGTAGTTTAATACTTACGCAAAATCTCAATTAAGAAAATTCACTTAAAAAAAAATTCCATTTACAATATTTCTACTTTTAAAATATATTTGTTTAAATTTGATAAATCTACATATTACAAATTATAAATTTATAAATTACATATATCATATATGTTTTTTATTTTATTATAAAAATCATAAATTTTTACATATTTCATTAAAAACTTTCTTACAAATTTACTATAAATTTCTTATGGCATAAAATGACATCTAATATTATCATGTATTAACCATAATTTTATGCCATTTCCTAAATTGGAAACAGGTTTTGAATAGTAAATTAGAAGCTTGAATCTTGATTAAAAATCTTCAATAATCTTAATATATTAATCCATGAACGTAATATTCAACTATCAGAGAGCAGAGAGACTCATCTCAAAAACACAACACTAAACTAAGAACTCCACAACTTGCTTCCATTCATCGATTAAACAGGTATTTATACATGAAGAAACTTTTGGAGATTGATTGTGGCAGTGGCTTCTTCAGGAAGCTTGTTCATTTGTCAAAAGCTTGTTCATTTGTCAAATATCTCTAGAACATGTATTTAAAGCTCTGTTGAATTTTGAATGTGGGTAGTTGGAATTAACTCCTTTCAATAGCCCCCCTTAATTCCAACTATATAACAAACATACTCTTAATTGATATGCCTGCCGGTCTAAGTCTCAGCTAAGCTTACAACATAATTTGGATTTTCTACAATGCACAACTTACTTCTACACATTTGAAATTTAGCCTTTCCAAGAGGCTTGGTGAATATGTCAGCCACATTTTCATTTGTATTGCAATATGATAAGTCAATTTCTTTTGATTGAAATTTTTCTCTTACAAAATGATGTTGTGTGCCAATGTGTCTTGTCCTTGCATGATATATAAGATTGTTTGCCAATTTGATAGTGCTTTGATTGTCACATCATTACTGTAGGTGCTTGTTCTGTTTCTCCAAATCTTCAAGTATCCTCCTAAGCCATATTGCTTCACAGGTAGCACTGCATAATGCTTTATACTCAGCTTCGGTAGAAGACAATGAAACAGTTGGTTGTTTCTTACTGCTCCATGATATTGGTCCTGAACCAATATTGAACACGTATCCAGTAGTAGAATTGCTATCATCTATATTTCCAGCCCAGTCAGAATCGGAATAACCTGCCAATTCAACATCAAATTCATCAGTATATATAATAACAAAATTAAGTGTTCCTTTCAGATGTCGAAGGACTTTCTTTGCTGCTTTCCAATGTCTTTCATAAGGCTTAGCCATGAACTGACTAAGTATGCTGACAGAGTATGCTATATCTGGCCTGGTAGTGGTGAGATAGTTCAGACTTCCCACCAGTTGATGGTACATAGTTCCATTCACCTCTTTGGTTCCATCATCACTGCACAATTTGACATTCTGTTCTAAAGAGGTAGATGTTGCCTTGCATTTAGTCATATTGAATCTTTTAAGGATTTCCCTTGTATATTTGTTTTGTTTGATTAATGTCTTACCAGATTCCCTCCAAACTTCAAGACCTAAACAATAATGCAATTCACCAAGATCCATCATCTCAAATACATGTGACAACTGATTTTTAATTTCTTCAATCAACTTGCATGCATTTCCTGTTATGATAAGATCATCCCCATATACATATATTAAATCAACATTCTTGCGTTCATCTTCCTTGACGTACAAGTTAGGATCATTTTTGCTTCTCATAAAACCTTTCTCATAAAAGAAAGAATCAATTTTCACATGCCATGATCTTGGTGCTTGTTTCAAGCCATATAAAGCTTTCCTTAACCTGCAAACCAGATGCTCCTGTCCCTGTTTTACAAACCCTTCAGGTTGAACTAAATAAACTTCTTCTTTTAACTCAGAATTCAAAAATGCAGATTTGACATCTAACTGATGTATTTTCCAAATATATTTTGTAGCTAATGCAATCATGATTCTAATTGTGTTTAACTTAGCTATAGGTACAAAAGTATCTTCATAGTCAATTGCCTCCTTTTGCAACCAATCTATCTTTATGTTTATCAATACTTCCATGAGCATTAAATTTAGACTTATAAAGCCATTTGCATCCTATGGGAATTTTGTTTTAGGCAATTCTGTTAATACCCATGTGTCATTCTTCATTATAGAGTTATATTTTTCATTCATTGCATCTCTCCATTCTTCATATTCTTTAGCTTCCTCATAGCTTGAATGTTCTACAACATTCATAACAAGGGACATTAATGCATAATCTTTATACCTTACAAGTACCTGACTTTGACGTGATGACCTTCTTGGAGTTTTACTATTTTCATCTTTCTTTCGGCTTTGCAGAGTCTCCTCTCCTCTCTTTGGAGTGTCATGACTGCTTGATGCTACTTGTTCTTGAACTTGTACCCGTTCCTGTGCTTGTTCCTGTTTTTGTTCATCACTTGTATCTAATTTGACATAATCATCAATATCATGCCATACACTAGTATTATTTATTTTATCACCTGCATTTGCATTCTCATGAAACACCACATCCCTACTTGTAAGCAGTCTATTGGTACTGGGATCAAACAACTTGTATGCTTTCTATTTATCACAATAACCAATAAATATGCACTTAATTGACTTTGCATCAAATTTTCTTCTTTCATCTTTTGGAATATGAGCAAATGCCTTGCAACAAAAACCTCTTAAATGACTCACTTTCGGTTTGTACCTATAAAATGCTTCAAAAGGTGTTTTAAGCTCTAAAGTTTTGGCTGGACTCCTATTTTTCAAATAAACAATAGTATTAATGGCTTCAGCCCAAAAAACATTAGAGATATTTTTACCTTGAAGCATACTACGTGCACATTCAACTAGTGTTCTATTTTTCCTCTTAGCAACTCCATTTTGTTGAGGTGTATGTGGCACTGTAAATTGCTGCAGAATCCCATTGCTTTTACAATATTGATTAAATTCTTTTGATTTGAATTCTCCCCCCTGATCAGATCTCAAAATTTTTATGTAATTACCAGTTTGTTTTTCCACCATACTCTTAAATTCTTTAAAGTACTCAAAAACATCACTCTTTTTTCTTATGAAATAAACCTATGTATACCTAGATCTATCATCCAAAAAAAAAAAAATACTATGCCCCACCAATAGATCTAGTTTGCATAGGTCCACATACATCAGTATGAATCAGTTCAAGTATTTCCCTTTGCCTTTTTTCTTTATGTATAGGAAATTCCTCCCTATGTTGCTTGCCACGTATACATGCTTCACATTCAATATGATCATTCTTCAAGACAGGAAGACCTTCAACCATTTTGTTCTTTTGAAATAGCATTAAATCTTTGTGTTTTAGATGTCCATATCTTTGATTCCATAATTCTACTGTTGATATTGTTGTAGATGCCAATGCTTGATGAATTTTCCTGGTCACATCCAACTTATACAAGCCTCCAACTCTGGTTCCTGTGGCAATAACCTTGTACTGATCTTGAATGTCTTTTACTACACACTGTGATTTAACAAATTACACCTTCAAATCTTGGTCAGTAATAGTAGAAACAGAAATTAAATTCTTTTTGATATCAGGAACATACATCACATTATGGATCTGTTTCTCTTGTCCATTAGGCAAATTCACACCTATTACTCCATAACCTTAAACTTTAAGTGATCTGTTATCTCCTAGACAAAAATATGTTCCATCAATGTTTTCATAATATTCATCAAACCACTCCTTATTACAAGACATATGGAGTGATGCACCAGAATCAATGAACTAAGCATTCTTATTATCATTTTCCATAGACAATGCAGCATCAGAAACAAACAATTTAATATTTTTAAATCTATCATTGATTGAGGTATCCTTGTCCACAAAATTTCCATTATGCCTTCTATTTCTTTGCCTAGACTCATTATATTTCCTTTAATAACAATATTTAGAATGATGCCCAGGTTTGCCACAATAATAACACTCATCATTTCTCTTATGGATTGGAAATTTAGACTGTGTCATACCCTTTTGTTTTGCTTGAAACTTGCCTCCTTTGTTCTTGTCCCATGGCTTGCCTCTGTATGGATATTTGCCCTTAGCCACCAATGCCAAATCTAAACTGCTAGAGCCCAAATTAAAGCTCTTCATCCTCTCCTCCTCTTGTAGAAGAATTCCTATCAATTCATCAAATGTAGGGGGTTTCTCTCTAGCTGCAAGACTTGAAACAATAATTTGATAATCTTGCACTAAGATATTTAATGTGATGGTGACTAAGTCAGTACTAGACACCTTTTCACCAATATTTCCTAACTCATCACTTAAACCTTTCACACGAGATATGAAATTGCCTATATTTTCATTTGCTTCCATTTTTAGAGATAAAAGCTTAGTCTTCACAAACAAGATCTAGTTTGTATTTTTTGTTTCATACAAACCCTTCAACGTATCCCATGTTTCTTTTGATGTCTTACAATCTCTCATGGAAGGAATAATGTTGTTCTTTATGGACATACACATCAACACCTTTTCTCTTGTCTTCCTTCTCTCCCAATCTAAAATAGAATCTGCAACAGTGGGTTTGGGCTCATCCCCACTCACAATGGACCACAAATTATTACCTTCTAAAATAGTCATTAACTTGAATTTCCAATTCACATAATTTTCTCAATCAAGTTTGGTGGATTCATTCAAATAAGTATTAGGCAATAAATTTGCCATGATGAAAAAAAAAACTTTCTCCAATCACCAAAAATAATTTTGTTTCTTTCCTTTTTTTTCTCACAACTTGAATATTTCCTTACTCAATAATAACGATCCGAGGGAACCATATATCTTGCTTAAGTTCTGAAATTTCAGTAATTCGTTAAAAAAGTCAAAACTAGAGACAACCATATATCTTGCTTGCCTTCTAAAATCTTAGAAATGCAAAAGCTAGCTACATCATGGAGAAATCCTTGAATACCAATCTTCAAAGAAAAATCAGAAATAACATAACTGTTCAGTCAAAAAAGAAAATTGAGCAACACTCAATGCAGTATATGTCTCTGTGCCACAATAAAAACAAAACTCACAACTTACATCAAATTATATAAATCCCAACTTGTAAGAAGTTCCAGCTTTTTTGTGGGAGCACCCACTTGGAAAAAGGACTAATTCATTAATCTTTACAAAAACAAACCTGACGAAAACTCAGACTTCAATCCCTTCATCTCCAAGCCCTTTTTTTTTCTCAGATAAAGAACAGCACAGGGTTTCCAGTAACGACGGAGGCAGGTTCCTTGCTAGTCCACGCACGACCAATGCGCAGGTTGACCACGACTCTGGCACGCAGAGGCAGATTTCCCTCGTGTAGCCCTCCAAGCAAGCACCAGCACTATGGGGCTCTAGACAGGGGGGCGCCTTCCTTCTTACAGCGCAGCATCAAACAAACTCAACACTCAACACAGCTCAGCACCTTTGCTCGACTCCTCTGCAACACACAATGATATTTCACTCTCTGATCGCTCACCTCAAACACACGGAGCGTGGGAATATTACACACACCACCAAGCCTCACACAGCTCTCGACCTCACACCTGCTCTTATACCATATCAAAGAGCAGAGAGACTCAACTCATAAACACAGCACTGAACTGAGAACTCCATAACTTGCCTCCATTCATCGATTAAATAAGGATTTATACAGGATGGAAAAATTTCTGGAAATTAATTGGGACGGTGACTTCTTCAAAAAACTTGTTCATTTGTGAAAGATCTCTAAAACCTGTATTTAAAACTATGTTGAATTCTGAATATGGGTAACTGGAATTAACTCCTTCCAACATCAACAGTTAATCGTGAACTTAATATTCAACCCAGAATCCGTGAACGTAATATTCAATAGTCTTAATATATTAATCCGCAATCTTAATATTCAATGCAGCCTACCGAACCCGAATTGAATCTAATCGAACCGGCGAATTTTCTACGATGAGACCAAAATTAGTAAGAGAGTTGATTCTGCATATAATGCACAATCCGAGAACCCCCTCGATAATGTGTTATGCTCTTTTGGCCATCGCTTTCTGGCACTTCCATCTGTAAACATAAATTCGAAGTTATCCTTTACTTATATTGCCACATTACGAGCGTAAGAGATATTTCACGTCAATTTCAAGTTCCGGTTAGTCGATTTGAAGTTAGCTAGTGGAGTTCGATTATGCGTTTGTGTTGATGGAAAAACAAGCTTCGATATGTCATCAAAGTTACCGATTAAATAAAATGTACACCGAAACATCAGGATAGATTTTAACAATTAACGGTATAATTATTATTATTATTGTGCAATTATTATATCAATATGTAAGGTAATAAATCATAAAAAATAGATATTCTTTAAGGATTGGCTATTTTTAATGCGATAACTAATAGAGAACAAATTTTTCAAGAGATATATTTTTGAAAATATGTTATAAATGAAACATTATATTTTCAATTTAGGATGTAAACTATAATTATTATTGAAACGTTGAATGCAGATTGTATTTATGATTTTTTTTTTCTTTATTTTATTTTATAATTTTGTATATTT
>APFE031738261.1:87050-106593 GCA_000404065.3 Pinus taeda | reverse complement strand
CAAAAGGTGTCTTCAGGGAGTTTGAAGTTCATACTCAGGAGAATCCAATGCAAGTGTTTTTAAGTTGTGTCATTGGTCACAGGTCCATAAATGTGTCCTCCAACGTGCGAAAGCAAGGGTAATAGGGACGGTGACCAACGGTGACAAATTACTGCGTAACAGGGCTATTTCTGCCACTACATATTTTCCTAATTTATTCTTTTGCATTTTAACAGAGAGATAAGAGAACACTATCTATGCACAGTTAACTATTATTAATCAATAAACCAGACCCCTTCATCCATTCCTTGAGCATTTGCATATAAAATATTTAACACATTTGCTACCAGAAAAGTTATATGTTTATTTAACAGATATCCAAGTGGTTTTTCCTACTTACCTGGTCTCTGCCTAGTCAATAGGACTCCTCAATGGTTCACGTGGATTCTTGCTGCTTCTCTCTTTTTTGACCACCCAACCGTGAGACCCGTCTTTCAAGACCAGAGTCTCCCCCTGGCTTTCCCTTGTCGGATCACTATCCTCAGCAAGAACGCACTCAGTGCTTGGATATTTGATCCTTACCAGACTTAGCCTCCTTTTTCGTCCTCTGCCTATCCCTACAGCACAGATTTTTGCCTCCCTCTCCTCTTTTCTCTCGAAGCCTTTCCAATTAGAGAAGGTAGTTTGGTTGCAGTTTCAACAACTGTCTTTTCCCAACTTCCCTCTCAGAAGTTGCCAACATTTCGAGAAATAATTCTTACACATATATATATTTTAAAGCACACAATAATAATAACAATACCATTAATTTTCAAACAGTTAACAATGTCATACTTAGTTCTGTCTTTTATCACAGTGAAAATCAAATATTTACATTTTCCGGGGACATCACATCTCCCCCTCCTGAGATTGGACATTGTCCCGATGTGTGATGTTCATAAACAGCTTTGGGTAAGCCTTTTTCATGAGCTCTTCATCTTCCCAAGTGGCCTCATTAGGCCCAAAGTGCTGCCACTACACTTTAACTTGGGTAATATCTCGCTTTCGCAGCTGTAATTCTCCTCGGTCGAGGATGCTCAACAGCTCGACCAAGACTTCTCCTTTTGGTTCGACCTACAACTAGCAATATTCCAAATGAGTCTCTTTTAAGGTAAACTTTTAGTCTGGTCTACTAGAAATAATCCTCACTTATATATCTTGCCATCAAATCACATGTTTAGGATCATAAACGTATTTTTTTAACACAGAGACATGGAAGACATTGTGGACTTGGATGTGACTTGGCAGGGTGAGTTGGTAAGCCACTGGCCCAATTCTTGCTAAGAGTTGGTATGGTCCGCAATATTGGGGTGCCAACTTGGCACACCCGCTCCATTGCAGTGTACTCTTTCTGGCTTGGATCCTTACATAAACATGGTCACCGACTTGGTATTCTTTGAACCTCCTCTTCCGGTCAGCAAAGCTCTTTTGCCTATCTTGAGTAGTTTTTAAATTAGAGCATACTCTTTTCACCATATCCTCCATTTCCTTAAGCATTTCTAGCCCTAACCTTAGTTTTTCTTTAGGTCCACCCCAGGTTGAGGGTGTGCAGCATTTTCGCCAGTATAGGACCTCAAAGGGACTCATTTGTATCGAGGTATGATACCCGTTGTTGTATGAAAATTCAACCAAGTGCAAACACTCCTCCCACTGCGTTGGTTGCTGCATCACATATGCTCTTAACATGTCTTCTACCACCTGGTTCACTCACTTTATTTGTCCATCGGTCTGGGGATGGTACATTGTACTGAAGTTCAGCTGTGTTCCCAATTCTACAAATAGGATCTTCCAAAAACCCGATGTGAATTTCATGTCACGATCAGAGATTATCGTCTTTGGGAGTCCATGCAATTTAAACACATTTTTCATGAAGATATGGGCAATTTGTACAACCCTGTAGGTGGATTGCACACGTATAAAATGTGCTTCTTTGCTCAACTTGTCTATCACCACCATAATAGAATCATTATTCTTCTTTGTCCTAGGCAGCCCTATTATGAAATCCATAGAAATGGTTTCCTATTTCCATTCCGAAATGGGTAAGGGTTGTAATAGCCCTATTGGATGCTGATGCTCCGCTTTGATTTTTTGGCACTCCAAACACTGTGCTAAATACTCGACTACATTCTTCTTCATACCTGGCCAACAATACTCTTTTTGAAGCGCAGTGATCATTTTCTGATACCCTGGGTGTCCAACATGGTGACTGATGTGAAATTCATCCAAAATTAGATTTTTAAGACTGTTTTGACTAGGTACATATAGCCTCTTTTTATAATACAACATTCCAGCATTATCTACTTCATATCCTTGCTGATTCTTCTTGCTGGTAGACTGTTGTACTTGCTTTTTTATTTGCTGGTATTCAACATCTTGTTCTGCTGCCTTTTTTATCATTTCCTCGAAGGGAATTTTCCATTCACTGAAGGAAATTTCGTACAAACATTGTACCTTCCGACTTAAGTCGTCAGCCACCTAGTTTTCTCTCCCCTTCAAGTGTTTGATATCGAAGTCAAAACCACTTAAGAAATCTGCCCACTGTGCTTTCCTCGCATTTAAAGTGGGTTGGCTAAAATAATTGGTCAGACTATGGTGGTCTGTCAATAATAAAAATTTTCTCCCCATGAGATAATGTCGCCAGATCTTCAAGGTCTGTATGATGGCTGCCAGCTCCAAGTCATAGGCAGAATATTTCTGCACATTCTCTTTGAGTTTCCTTGACTCATAAGCTATTACTTTCCCTTCCTGCATCAACACACCTCCCACACCCTCCTTCCTTGCATCAATGCACACCACATAGTCCTTATTAGGATCGGCTATGCTCAAAATGGGTTCAGTGGTGAACAGATGCTTAAGATGTTCAAAAATTCTTGACATTCCGGGGTCCATTTGAATGCCCTTCCTTTTTTCTGTATGGAGGTGATAGGATACACTACTCTTGAGAAGCGTTCTACAAAGCGTCTGTAATAACCGGCTAACCCGATAAAGGACTTGATGTTTGCTACATATTTTGGTACGGGTCATTCCATTATAGTCCTTATCTTTTTAGGGTCCACTGCGATCCCTTCTTTTGTGATTATATGGCCTAAATACTGTATTTCTTCCTCGAAGAAATCACACTTGCTGAACTTAGCATACAACTGGTGTTCTTGGAGGGTTTGTAGCACCAATCTGAGATGCTCCTTGTGATCTTCCCTAGTGCGGGAGTATATCAGTATATCATCGATAAATATCAGCAAAAATTTGTCCAAATATCGATGAAATACGATGTTCATTAAGCACATGAAAGTTGTAGGGGCGTTGGTTAACCCAAAGGGTAGCACCACAAACTCGTAATGCCCATATCTTGTTCTAAAAGCTGTTTTAGCTATGTCTTCCTCCTTAATCCTGATTTGGTCGTAACCTGATCGTAAATTGATCTTGGAGAACGCTGTTGCACCCTTAAGTTGATCGAAAAGTTCATCAATCCAAGGTAGGGGATACTTGTTTTTGATGGTCAGTTTGTTCAGCTGATGCTAATCTATACACATGCGAAGGGTCCCACCTTTTTTCTTAACGAATAACACTAGGGCTCCCCACGGGGATAAACTGGGGCGAATATAGTTTTTGTCCAACAGTTCCTATAGCTGGATTTTTAACTCTGTCAACTCAGGTACACTCATTCTATAGGGTGCTCGAGATATCAGTGTTGCCCCTGGTATCAATTCGATGGTAAAGTCTATATCCCTCTTAGGCGGTAGTCCGAGAATCTCTTCTGGAAACACATCCGAAAACTCTTGTATTATAGGGATGTTATCCAACGTGGCTATTTTATCCTTCGAATCAACATAGCCCACCTGGATGGCACAAATCTGACACCCCTTCCTGATGCATTTTGCAAATTGGGATGCAGTTATTGGTTGAACCTGCACTGGCCATTTAATTCCTTGCATCTCTTGCCTCTCTCCAAGTTCATCCCTATAATAAATAGTCTTTGTTTTGCAGTTCACCAATGACCGATGCTTTTCTAACTAGTCCATATTGATCAGAACATCATATGAAGCAAGGGGGAGCACGTTTAAATCTGCCACTACTGGCTGCCCTGCTATTGTTAAAGGGTAGTTATTGACCTTTGCTAGCACTTGCCTCTTGGCCCCTGTAGCCAGTTTTACTAGCCATGGATTCTTGAATTTAATAGGTTGAAGTTTACAATCTTCTACTACCTTTGGACTAATATAACTTAATGTGGCTCTAGGGTCAATTAAAATAGCTACAGTAAGGTCTGAAATTTTACCTTCAAATTCCACCATGGTCGGTTCGTACTCCGCCTGAAGATCATCCAGGGCTGCATTAATCCTTGGTATGCTACGTCCCACATCATCAACTCTCAATGCTTCATGGATTTGGGGTAACTGTTCTGTTCCCTTTCGTTGCGGAAATTTTTTGACGTAGTGAGGCCCTCCACAACCCCAACACTGTACTGGGGACCTTGTTGTCCCTTCACTGTCCAATCTTGTAGGCTGCTCGCTGACTCTGGACTCATTGGTTGGCTTGGATTTGAATGAGCCTCTCTGTATACTTTTGTTGTTCTACCCCTTGCCAATTCCCTTGCTTCCACCACTGCGGTTTCCTTTACTATTTCCAACTGTCTTATGGCCTCTTTTCTCATTCCATATTTTACTCGGAGCTTTTCCTTTCTGTTTATTCCACTAGTAATAGATCCTGGCATTACGGATAGCTTCATCCATCGTCTTTTGATTGTCAAACTCAATCCTTTCCCGCATATACAGGGGTAAACTACTAACAAATCTTTGCACCTTAGCTTTTTCTTCTCTACTATAAGGCACATAGCGAAGCAAGGAAGTAAAACGGGTGATAAATGTGTCTATGGTCTGTTGCCCCAACCGCAAGTCGTGGAATTCCCTTGCCTTTTCGTCATAGAAATGCTCGGTTAGATATCTTTATTTGAAGTACCTTTGAAATTTTTCTCAAGTTATGGTATGTTCTCTTACTCCCTTTACGATCTTGACTTCTTCCCACCACAGGGTCCTTTTCCCCTATAATTGGAAGATGGCTAATCATGCCTTTACGTTATGATCATATTCATACAGCTCAAAGTATTTGTTCATATTTATTAACCATACCTCAGCTGCTTTCTCCTGTTCCCCGTCAAAGTGCGGAGGTTTAATCTTACGAAATTCTCCCTGCAACTCTATCTGCTGTCTCTTTGATGTATGATGTTCAGATGCATTATCAGATTGTTCCTCCCTCTCTTCTGACCCTTCAGGTTCTGTATGATGGTTTTGTTTTTCTGATATTCTCTGTTGTTCCACACTGGGGTTAGCTGGCAGTTGGTTCTGTCTGTCAGACATGATTTTTAGAATTCTTTCCTGCTCCATTGTTAATCATGCATTATCTTCACGTAACCGGGCCATTTCATTTTTCAATTCCTACACTGTCTCCAAAATAGCCTGGTTTGTATTACGACCTCCTCCCCGAGTTGTACCCATAGCTTGAGACTATTTTCAGGACTAATTGTAGGTCCCTGACCCCCCACAAACCTGTGTGATGCACTATCTATTCTCCGCATGCTGGTGCTACTCTATTTCTGTACTTAACATAAGAAAAGTGTCAGTGAACAACACTTCACAATAGTACACTATCTACTTTTCTTAAATTGCTCAACAGAAATGGAAATAATTGTATACACTCTGTTTATCTTTCAGTTTCCAGTTTTTTTTTTTTTTTTTTTTTCAACTTTTAGTTTTCCCAAAGGCCACAGTGTTTGTAACTTGGCTCTGATACCACTTGTCACATCTCCCTTCTATAAAATATGTGAGAGTAATTTTTTTTTTATTCTGCTAGCCTTACATTGTGAATTTTAGACCTACGGTTTAATGTAATAGCTGTGTAAAATTCTCATATGCAATCCCTGTTTCTAGCTGCCGAAACTGGTAGTCGGAGAAACTCTTTCCGGCAGTAATCTGACCCATGCATTTATTTTGCCACTGCTTGCACTGCTTCTCCCTTTATTTCCATGGTACCACTTGTCACATCTCCCTTCTATAAAATATGTCGGAGTAATTTTTTTTTTTATCTGCTATCCTTAGAGTGTGAATTTTAGACCTATGGTTTAATGTAATAGCGGTGTATAAAATGTTCATATGCAATTCCTGTTTCTAGCTGCCGGAACTGACAGTCGGAGAAACTCTTTCTCGTGGTAATCTGACCCATGCATTTATTTTGCCACTGCTTGGACTGCTTCTCCCTTTATTTCCATGGTACCATCGCCCTAGTATGTTGGTACTTCTCCCACAGTTGGCTTCATTTATATTATCCACCTGGCCAGTCATTTAATTCTTGCTTGGTCACGGTAGCGTGGCAAGGGCTAGCATCCATTGGTGATCGTGTACCTCGGGCGCCTCCAGCGATCGACGATCAGGAATGTGGGTGATGAATCGAAGGGTCGAGCACTCACCTGGGGTTTTGTGATGGTTTATCTAGTGGTATGGTTCTTTTCCCTCATTCTGCTTGGATGCTTGTTTTCGCTATGCTTGCCTCCTTCCACATTCAGCTTGTGTACGAACCAGTTTCTGCAACAAGGGTTCGATGTGCGGAAGCTGGTCCACCCCACTTCCAGGTAATTTACATGCTGTTCTGTAGGTGCCTCATACACTTTGCTTGCTTCTGTCTATGCAAATTTGGTTTCGATGCTTACAATGTTCGACCAAACCCTAACAATTTTTCCTCTAGTTTATAGGTTTTCAGCTGAAATATGGATGGTAGAGCTAGAGGAGCTCATTTTGGCATGGGGAATCAGTGGCTACTAACAGGGTTGCATACATCCAGCGTGGAATGTCGGGTAAGCACCCAAAACTCGGGTTTGTCTTGTCTAAGGGAAGTTCACTGCTCTCGGTTTGCTATTCTCAAGGATTGTAAAGCACTTCTCTGTTTCTTCTGGTTTTAGCCGCAGAGAGGGTCTTGCCATGCCTGGGACAGAGTCCCTCTGCAGTCTTTACAATGTAAAATTTTGGAGCCATAGGCTCTTCTGGCCGAGGCTTGGCTGTACTGTTTTAGATTCAGGCGAAAGTTGCCTTGGTTGGAATATAATTGTATTAATAGATCATCTTTTGAGATCTGCCATGTAATTTTAATAAATCTTGGTATTTTGATTTTGTGTATACCTCGGTTACGTTTCTCTTTCCTAATTACGTGAGCACTTGTATCAGAACTATGTTTTCTTGATAAGTTCTACTCGGCGAGAGCCGTGTCCATGTTGTTTCCCAACAGGGATTTTGACTTGATTTCTAATTTCTATATAGATTTATGAATTGGGCAATCGTGTAGCTGTTTCCAATCATGGCTCTATAATACTTGTTTTATATATGGTTTCTCGCTTAAGTTTGTTCCAAGAATTTTAGAGTTTTTATTATGCGTATGTTGTGTTGGAACCAACAAACTCTAATCTGTCGAATTACCATCGAAATAAATCCTTTTTAAGGTCGTTGCTCGTGGGTTTAATCTTTAAAGCATTTCCTTCGTAGGGATATTTTTCAAGTTTCCTCAGGATTATAACTAGTCACTATCTAATGGCTTGCAACCACGTTAGGACAACCACCATTGTTTGCCTATGGTTGGACATACGTTCAACATTTTACATCCATCCAGTTCAATTCAAAACCTTGCAGTAAGAATTCCCTAACGGCCCTGTCTCCCTCGCCAGAGCAATGCCATTCTGGGGGCGTGGTTTTTGCTACTTAATTTGCTTCCTGAATATCACTGTCTTTGCCTTTGCTCAAGATGCACAACCTTCCATAGGGAACCTAGGTTTTTTATCCTAGGGTTTCGACTGTTCATTTTATATACACTCAGTTTGTTATTAGACTCTCTTGTAATTTTCTACCTGTCCATGGTTTAATAAAACCCTTCCGGGTCTCTTGCCTGGATTTAACCACAAGTTGGAATCGATAATGATTCCAGAGCTTAAATGTCAACGCCCACCTCCAAGCTTATGATTTTATTCCCATTATTACTGTTTCCCCTTAACCGCATGACAATCTTTCTTCAGTTTTAGCAGGAATTTTTTCCTAGGAAAGAAAAATATCGATTTCACAGGTTACTTCTGTTTCAAGGTTGAGTAATCACATTTATAATTTTCTGTTATCGATGCTACTCTTGTCTTTGCTTCCGTGAACTATAGAATTTATAGCCTAAGGTTATTCATTATTCCTGACAAGTTTGTATGAGTAGGCCACATATTCTAATCATTGTTCTCAAGTTCCCTCACTCAGGGCTATTTCTGCCACTACATATTTTCTTAATTTCTTCTTTTGCATTTTAACAGAGAGATAAGAGAACACTATCTATGCAAAGTTAACTATTATTAATCAATAAACTAGACCCCTTCATCCATTCCCTGAGGAGTTACATATAAAATATTTAACACATTTGCTACTAGAAAAGTTAGCAGCTTATTTAACAAATATCCAAGTGGTTTTTCCTACTTCCCTTTTCCTTCTGGTGAATAGGACTCCTTAGTGGTTCACCTGGATTCGCTTCTCTCTTTTTTGACCACCCAACCCTGAGACGTGTCTTTTAAGACCAGAGTCTCTCCTCTAGCTTTCCTTTGCGGGATCACTATCCTGAGTAAGAACCCACTAAGTGCTTGGCTATCTCATCCTTACTAGACTTAGCCTCCTTTTTCGTCCTCTTCCTGTCCCTACAGTGCAGATTTTTGCCTCCCTCCACTCTTTTCTCTCGAAGCCTTTCCACTTAGAGAAGGTAGTTTGGTTGAAGTTTCAACAACTTTCTTTTCCCAACTTCCCTCTCAGAAGTTGCAAGCATTTGCAATAATATTTTTTACACATATATATTTTAAAGCACACAATAATAATAACAATATTATTAATTTTCAAACAATTAACAATGTCATACTTAGTTTTGTCTTTTACTTTTACTACAGTGAAAATCAAATATTTACATTTTCCCGAAACATCACATAGGACTCGGTGTGGATGAGTAAAATGGAGGATTTGCTCACCTTTTTTAAGCTAGTCGACTGATGTGAGAATATACTTCTATCACTAGCAGCCAGAGACCTTGATTGTAATACAGGAGATCAACAGGGTTTTATAGGAGATTCAGATTGTCTACGGACATCTGGACTACATATTAGGTACGGACTTGCTGGGATATCATGCCATTAGGGTTAGGGTTTAGTCCCGACGTGTTTAATTTGCAGAAATTAGCAAAAAAGGTTGAAAAAGCATCAACGTTAATCCATAATTGTGACTGAGGTTAGCACAAATGTAACGCAAAAAACTTTGGATTGAGTTATGTGTCACGCAGAAAAGCTACTTTTAAAAACATCAAATTCAGTTATGTGTTACGCAGAAAAGCTACTTTTAACAAGCATCAAATTAATTTTAAAAACTATGCTAAAAGAAACATGTTTTGTTTTAAAAAAGAAATTTTGTTGTTGATTTTTTGGAACATGAATGGAAAAGGTCCACGATCATCCCACCATTTTTTTTTATTTTGCGTGAGATTACAAAATCTCTGTAGATGCCAGCAGGTGCCATTGATCTTTTAGAACAAGATTGGTTGAGAAATTCCGTTAATATTTTAAAACAAAATTGATCGAGAAATTCCAGATAGTCGTAGGATCGTACTGCTTTTTTTTTTAAGGAGGTCGGAATCTATGATTTCTGTCCAGTGACAAGATAGATCGAAGACAGCGAAAACCATTAAAATCTCAAGATCAATTATATGCTGGCCACACATTAAAATCTCAAGCTCAATTATATTGAGTTTGAAAAAACAAACAATATTAAAATTTAGAATAATATACTTAATGAACTATGATTCTTTCGTGAATTCATTTATGATATATATAAAATAATCAATCATGGCCGAAAATAATATAATTTAAATTATTTTAATTTTCATAATATGAGACGTATAAATTATGTCAACATTACAACCTATTAATTATATGAACGTTAACATTTGTTTTAAATAGCGTGAAGCTTCCGTTTGGGTTAATTGATTATATATATATATATATATATAATATAATATAATATAAAATATATATATAATATAATATAATATAAGTTGTTTTCTCGAAAGCTACTTTTTTATTTTTATTTTATTATAAACAATGTAATTTTATCATAATATATATGGAAATATATTACTAAGATTGTATGTATGTTAGATATCATTTTTGGGATATGACTATTTTGTTATTCATCTATGATCATTTCCATGAGAGGTAGTGGTAATTAACTAAATTCACATTGATTTTTGAATAGTCCACTTAGCACTCATACCTCTCATGGAAATGGTCATAGATGAATGACTTATTTAACACAGTTGAATCCCAAAAATGATATCTAATATGAGTGCTAAGTGGACTATTCAAAAATCATGAGAAATTAGTATGGAAATGGTCATAGATGAATGACTTACTTAACACAGTTGAATCCCAAAATGATATCTAATATAATGCATTGCGAAAACCCCCAATACTTAATTGTATGTATGTGTAAGAAAATATTTTACTAAAAATAATTTTCTAAAGATTTAAGGGTGATGAGGATAATAGTTTTCTAAAAAATAAAATATATATATATATATATAATATATATATTATATATATAAATTGTATAGCTATTTAAGAGTGATGAAGATAATGTTTATTATAATTAACTCATGTGGTTTGCCTTGGATTTAGTTTATGCTAGGTCACACCTTTAAACCTCATGAGAAAGGTTTGAGGATGGAAACCACTTTGGGGAATTAAACTATCCTAAAGGATGTGAAATCTGGGTGATATGGTTTCAATATAGGTTGATCGTTATTATTTCATACTAAAAAACTGGTTACTAATTAGAAATAGATCTGTGATCTTTGTTATATATATATATATATACATATAATTGTTATCGGTAAAATACATCTAAAAAAATATAAAGAAACATAGTTTCAAGAAAATAATTTTCTTAATATAATTATGTAATAAATTTTACACAACATTTATCCTTTCCTTTCCTTATAAATAATTATATGGAAAAAGAAAACATCATACGACACATTTAAAATCCATCTTAGTTAATCCATGTATGGTTCTTATATCACTCATTTTCTTACATTCATTTCATCTTATTTTTACTTTTTTCATCTTATAATCTTATTCAATGCATTCCTTGTATGTAATTAATTTCATGTTTGAAATGTTTGAAATTTTGGTATGGAAGAAAGAAAAAATTTAAAATATGAGATTCAAAGTAACAAACAAATCATTGTATATTTATATTAATTTGAAAATAGGTATTTACAAAATATATATATATATATGCTCTAAAACCTTTTTTTGAAATTAGAAAAATTTGAGAAAAGTTTTGTGACCTTGAAGAATTTGATGCCTTACTACACATGATAGATTAATAATTAAAATGGATATAATTTTTTATTTTTATTTTTTTTGTGGACTCCATGTCAAGCATGAAAATAATTATACATCTCAACACAGCATTAAAATATTTTGGTTATAACAATTTTTTATTTTATTTTTTATTATTGTATATCATATAAAAGTAGTCAACATTAAATTATGACGAAGATGATTTTTCCGATTTTTTCTGACTTTTCATCAAATTGTATTTTTGTTAATTTAATATTTTTTTCTATTCCATGTATGAAATCCAGTGTGAAGCATTGAAAAAATTACACTCATTATATGAAAATATTGAAAAATATCATATAATACAAAGAGGATTTTTATTTATTTATTTCAATTTTTTTACTCATTTATACATAGTCATATATTCAGTATGTATGAAAATAGATTTATGAAATTATTTAATATTTTTTTTATTTCATAGTATATATATGTCAACTTTTATTTTGCTATGTAACAAATGTATATCTTTATCTCAATAGTTCAAGAAAGAAATAACCCAAGTAATTAGCTTAATTAGTTATCATTAATTTTGTTTAACATTTACATAGTTAAATAACTATAAATATATAATTTAAATTCTTTTGAGTTGAATACATGCTAACAAGTTTCATAGAAATTTCAATAACAAAGGTATAAAAACTTGTTTTAAATTTATTTATAGATTACAACATAGGTAAGAGCTAACCAGGTTTGGGACTTCCAGGTACTACCTGACCATTGACATGGTTGAACCAAATATTTCTTTCAGCTAATCACCCCCATGCCTTATTCCAAGCATGAATGTGGGATCTCATGGATAAACCAATCCAAAAACAACCAAGGGAATCCAGAGGTTTAACCACCTTTTCCCTCACCAAACTGTGAGCTCTCCAAAATCGGCACCAAGATCACAAAACCAAATCAAGATTGGAATGCCTCGAGACTCCATTATTATCCTTGAGGAATTTTCCGTCTCATTGCCTCTCAATATTTACCACAATCCAAACCAAATCACTAGGTCCTAAACCAAGACTCCACTCTCAAGATTTACCATGTATCCTACGAAATCCGATGAAGGGATTCCTAGGCCTTTAGGAATTTACCTAAGACCACGTTTGCCCCGGATTCTGAAACCATCTGGAAATTCCAAAGCTCAAAACCAAGAAATAATCCCTTCACATGATGGCTATCTGGAAAAAGGAAAGGCAAGGTTGAAAGTCACTATCATAACGTGACAAGACAATGCAATCGACAACGAGAGAACGAATACCAACATGCAAATGCATACATGTCAAAACCAAATAGGAAATCACACATGTAATATGTTACCTACAAGTTTCCTGATGAAGTTGATTGATCCTGCTCTTCTTTGCTTTCTCTTCACTTTCATTTATTTTCCATGTTCTTCCTTTGATTTATTTTCCATTCCTTGGTCCAAAGCTAGAATGCTCCAAGAAAACTCTAAGTGTCTAAGAGTGAGTGAGAGAGAGAATAATGAGAGTATTTATGTTTAAGATCTTCTCCTTTACTATAGGGATTTTGACATCCATTCATTGATGCCTCACCATGTTTTTTTATTTTCCATTTTCTGAAGTTCTATCTTGCCTTCATGGAGGTAAGGTGCATAACTAATTTCCACTCTTTATTAGAAATGATATGATAGGGGTCATATTTCCACTTCTCTCTTTGGTCAAAACCAAACTCCTTCATCATTTCTTCAACTTGTGGGAGGGCTTGTATGCTCTTCACAATGAATGACCCAAAAATATTTTCTTGTTTGAAAATATACCCTTTGAGTGTAGGAATAAAATGAACTTGGTCAACATTGAGACTGCCTTATAAATTCAAGAAAATATATCCTCATAGGAAAAATGGTTGGGAACTAGTATGGTAGCACTTCCACTCCATACATTCTTATTTCAGTGTAGTCTTAAAAAAATGTACCAGTCTCCCACTCTGGTTTCTTTATTGAGATGCAACATTTTTTTTCCTCAAGTAAAATGCTTGGAGGGCATTGATCGTTCAAAATAATATATACAATGGCCATAAATTATGACATGTATTGAGAAAATCCCCCATTTTTGTCCTTCCTCTTGACAAACTAGTCCACTCAACCACATCTTTCTTTTGATTTCTTGAATCCCATATATTAAAACCAAGATGACTAAACTTGTGTACATGTACATACAAAAAGGAATATAGACCAAAACATAGGGGTATGTGAAGTAACCAACTATATGAAAATTTTGAAATTGAAAGATAATGGACTTGGCTAAATAAGAAGGAATGAATGTCTAAAATAATATCTGGTCGTAGCATTAGGCTTAAAAATCCCAAAGCTTGTTCATTCCCTATCCCAGTATCATATTCCCTTGAAAGAGACAAAATTATAGTCTAGACATGTTGGGAAACTTCAAAAAATAAGGTTATTGGATAATTTTCTATTCGTGTAGGAATTTGAGAATTTGCTGGCGAAATGAGTTAAAACAAGCTTTATTTTCTTTAGAAAGTTTTTTGTAGGTGAGGAGAAAGGAGTCATCTCAAAAGTAAAGTTATTAGGGTTCGCAACTGCATGGAAATTAAATGTTTCATGAATTAACTCCGTTGTGACCTTGAAAACATTTTCCCTCAATGAAGACATAATCAAATTTCTTTGTGCAACAAGGAAGACACTAACCAACTCACAAATTTGGGAAAGTTATAAACAGATGGGAAATGATATAATACAGAACCGACTAAAAGACTTGAAGGAGGTTGTCTGAATAATTGGAACAATAAATAATGTCTTTTCAAATCTCCATGAGGTCAATCGACAACGAGAATCATACACTTTTTCCTCTCCATCCATAAGAGGTATATGAATAGATGGCATGGTGATTACATTTCTTTTATTTGATTTCTGGGTTTTATACATTGTTGATACCTGTAGCTACGACCATCGCGGGGAAGTTAAAGTAAGGTGTAGCTACGGCCATCCCGGCAAAGTTAAGTTGCGTGGGATCTATCTCAGGTATCATTGTTGATACGTGTAGCTACGACCATCCCGGGAAAGTTAGGTTGCGCGGGATCTATCTCAGGTATCAACAGCAACATCGTCTTGATTATAGAGAATAAACATAAAAGCCCGGCACTCGTTTAAACTCTAAATCATGTCGTAATTGTGCTCATTTAAAAGTGGGCTGGAAGAGTTTGGTTAAAGATATTCCGTTAATGAAGTGAATTTGGTTATTAAAAGTTGATATAAATATTGAGCGAATAAAATTGACTTTTTAATAAAAGAATTGATGAATTTTTTTTATTTTTATTAAAAATTTAAAATATAATACTTTTAAAATTTTTAATTACTAATATATATTTATATATATATATTATGAAAGTGTAAATTATTTAATTATATATATAAAAGAAAAAGTGATTAATATTTTATATTTATGTTTTTTAAGTTACATTATTACTGAAAAGAAGGAAAACGTGATAACATTTTATCATAAAAATATAAGAATTATAATTGTTATAGTTTGGGAATTAGTTATTATTATTTAGAAATTAAATCCATAAAAACGCATTTTATATTTTTAATATAAATAAATTCCAAATTATAATGGTGTTATAAATTTAAGATTATGTTATTTTTAAGTAATTTTAATTGTTTGTTTAAAATATTAAGTACTTCTCTTAAAAATTATAAAGAGAATTTTGATTTTTTTATAGGAAGAAAATAACATTCTAAAATATTATAATAAATCAAATTTAGTGGAATCTTTATGGGAAGAAATAAATAATGTATAAATCAAATTTAGTGGAATTTTTATTGGAAGAAATAAATGATGTATATGAAGTGATTTTTCAAGATGTCAAGAAGTTAATATAAAATTTGTAGGATAAAAAAAATGATTTTAATAATGATGAAGAAATTTTTCATTGAAAAGAGAATAATAAAAAATTATTATGATGAACTTATGATGATCTTGTTCCCGACAATGAACCACACTTGTCCGTTGAAAACGCCTCCAACAAAAATTTCTCCTATGTGATTTCTACCAAAAGTTTTTTCTTAATTCATTATGGATCACAAAGCTTGAATACAGAAAATAAAAAACTATTTGCACAAATCAATAATTCATAGAAAAAAATGTTGAGGAATTAAAAATAGAATATAAGAATCAATATCTCTAGATATAGAGAAAAAATAATTGAAGGTGGACAAACAAAATTCTTCCTTCAAGAAGCTTAATTAGAGATTGCTTTGAAAAAATAAAGGGTTAAAGAATGAGAAGCCAAATAACTGAATACTTTAAGTAAATTTGACAAGATAGAAAATTGTGAAGAATTCTCCGTGCCCAAAGAATTATAATCAAAATTTTCTTACACAAATTAAAAAGTAGAAAGATAAAATAAGCACAACCATAAATAGACTAATTACCAATAGATATTTCTAATTAACAATAGAACAATGAATAATCTAAGCAAAGTAGGGATATGCTATATTATTAAATATCAATGTACAAATGATGGAAAATCCAATTATCTTTGGCAATAAGATTTCATGATCAATAAAGTCACACAATGGTGTAAGAAAGACATACTATAAAATGTGAAACAAGAAAACACTACAAACACAAGCGTCCGAGGAAGCAAAAAAAAATTAATATGAAAAGTTATGCAAATATTTTGTGTGGAATCTTACCATTTCCAAAATCATAAAAGTTGTTGCTACATGAATTTGCAAAAAAATTGAATTCGGGTGGTATAACCCTTTCACACTAAGAACATGTTATACGTGATACCATATCATATCATGAACCATGATAAAGTTTATAAACAAAGAATCACATGAAAAGATGACAAGCTAAAACAAAAACATAGACTTTTACATAAATGCAATGAAAGCAAAAACATATTAAAAAGATAAATAATATAATATATATGTAACATCAATAAATAATAAATGGTAATTAGCAATAACTAAAAAAACACATGGATCTAAATAATATCTCATCCATTATTATTACTTAATAACATAAATACACCCATCACATAACATTTTATCATCCATTTACCTTTCATTTATTATTAAATATATTTTATTACTTGTAATATATATTAACCTAATTTATCTTTTAACATTAAATATTCCATACATAAATTTTGTTCATATTATGTTTATTTTAAAGTCCTCCACATAAAAGATGCAATAAAAAAACAAACAAAACCACAAAAAATAGTACATGCATCTCAATTATAGGCTCATCCTATGCTTTCATTGTTGATTTGTACTTCACTTCAAATGCTCATAACTTCAATGGATTTTGACACTAAATGCTGTCTCACAACGAAGATGAGGAGTCCACAAAATATGAGTACACATCATAACATTCCTATAACTCTCCAAACTTGATACACCATACCTCTACATTTGCATGTGGTGTGAAGTGCGAAAAGGCTGTCATTCCTAATAATAGGTAAATATATGGTTATTGTCCCTAATGCACATAATCCACAACTCATCTTCATACACTTCTACTAAATGATAATGAATATGAAATTAAATTAGGTGTCCAACCACATATATTAGGTATCTTTATTCATTCCAATCTTCATTGAATTTATTCAATAAAAATTTGTAATGTAATATTTCCATTTAATACATGTAATTTACACAAGGGTAATGTTCACGTGTGCAAGCCTCTATGGCACGATGCATTGTTATTTATCTCCACCATCATAATGTGACAGATCGACCTTTGCCTTAGACCTGACTTGGCTAAAACCTACACATTTGTACGTAAATACCATGCAATATCACCATTCTTGTACCATGTAATACTACGGAAACTATAGAAGCAACTAAAAGGAACAAAAGAATGTATTGAAAGCGGGATTTTAACAAAGTTTAGTTCATATCCTCATCCCACACGGTATATAAGCCTCCATACTATCGCTAAAAGAATCCTCCCGAGTAGAAGGAAAACTCCCACAAGAAGTTATCCAATGAATAATACTTTCATAGTTACAACCTTAAACCGAAAAAATTAACCAAAAGATGAGCACACTATTATTCGCAGATGTAAAAGACTATTTTCATGGGAAAAGTACTAAAATGAGAATATAGATGTTGGGGCCAAAAGAACTCCCAACAGTAGTTCTAGAAAACCTTCAACCACATGTTTATGTAACATCCTCTGTCCAACTATGTGAGAATGGAGGAGGTAAATCATTACTCCAACAATAATATAGGGTGGTAATAGGGTTATAAGTATATAATTAAAAAAATTAAATTAAATATATGTAATTAAAGTGAATATAATTTTTTAAAAGGGTTAGATTTAATTGTGGAGAATGAGGAGTTTTTCACTATTGGGTAAGGTTCAATTTTTGTGAGTACTTAATTCTAAAGCCACGGGACCCCTTGAAGTAGTGGTCGAACATATAGTAGCATGCAAAGATACTAATTAAAAATAGTCTCGTGATCAAAACCCACTCCATGTCTTTATTTGGGGTGGGATTTCTTTGTAAAAGACCCAAGGGGGGAAACTCAATTGACAATGACTATGATATGAAGTATTATGTATAGTATGAAATCCAAGGTTCAAATCCCCCCTAATTTACCCATGATGCAGTGGCAAATATGGTTCACCTAGGGGTTATAGTGGTGACACATGAAATTGACCAATGTCATGCAAGTACAAGTCTCACCCCATGTCATGCAAGTACAAACCTCACTCCAATTGCCGATTCCTCTAATAATAATAAATAAAAATTATAGTATTTATGAAAAAAAGTACAATAAAATATAATAGATTGTCTCTCTCTCTCTCTCAATATAATGTGAGTTTCTCTCTCTTCAGATAGGGGTTATAGTAGTGTTCACCTAAAATTACACTGGTGGTAGATGAAATTGACCAATATTATGTGAATACCCCATGTCATACAAGTATAAACTTGAGTCAATTGTCACTTCCTTTAATAGTAACACAATAAAAAAGTAATATTTATGAAAAATCATTTATAAAATTGCTCTCTAAATATCATCATACTCTATAATGTGAGTAACACCATAAATGTGACTATATACACACTAAAACACATCAAAATATAAAGTTGAATGAATGAAAAAATAATAAAATATTTAAAAAAAAATCTCTATCAAAATAATATTCTCTCTCCCCCTCTATAATGTCAATATCATCATACTCTATAATGTAAGTAAAACCATAAATGCGACTATGTACACGCTAAAACACAACAAATATTAAAACTAAAGAAAGACAAAAATATTGAACTAAATAAAAAAAAATTTAAAATATAAAAAATCTTTATCAAAATAATATTTATATTAAATATTGTAATTTATAAATTTATTTATTATAAATATTGTAATTTTAAATTTTATTTATATATTAAAATATTGTAATTTATAATTTTTTAAAATATTTCAATATATTAGTTATTAAGTTATATAAATTAAATTAATTGGTAAATATTTGATAGGTGTGAATTTATGATAGACATTCAAACAATTATCCCATATAGAAATTAGATTCCATTATATGGAATGCTTAACTTGTTAAATATGTTTTGCTACTTTCCTATGTGCCATTACTATTAAAGCTCAATCAATATTAATATGCCCACAAAACTACTCATTTCATAATCACTTTTATTACATAATTATTTTTAATTTTAATTTTTTAATTTTTAAATAAATTGAAAAACAAAAAAAACAAACTATTAAATAAATTTCAATTCTCTATTATTAAAAACTTACTAAAATAACTATGTTAAATATCCATTAATTAATCTACCTTCTACATTTTAATTAAATAATTAAATTAAATTAAATTGATAAAACTTTATTCCAAAATAAACCTTAATAAACTTAATTACTTTCTTTCTTAATAATACAATTAATTTCAAAATGAAAATGAATTTACATCAACATGGAAACTTCAACTCAAAATTAAATCGAGCATAAAATTAACAAAACCTTTGAAATTCTATTACGTTTCTAAATTTCTTTTAATTTTCTTTTAATCCATTTTTAATGTGAATATCACATCATTAAAAATAATTTCTCTCATCACGATGTCAACTGACATC
>APFE031738261.1:70023-86676 GCA_000404065.3 Pinus taeda | reverse complement strand
TTGTTTAATGGTTTTATATTATATTATTTATTTTTAAGGAGATTTTAATTTTTTAGTAATCAGATTTAATATTTTTTTTTAAATATTAATATTATGCAAGTTGCATAGTTGAAATCTATCAAATTCACAAATTTATGAAAGATTCCAAAAAAAAGTTATAGGTGTCTAAGAAATTCCAAAGCTAAAAGAGTGAGATGATATGGATTAGAGAGTGGAGAATCATGTTGTCAAAACATTTAAACCATTTAGTCTAACTAATTTAAATTTTGATTTTTTTTCTTTATAGTTTGACAAAGTAATTTTTGGTCAAATTATGTTTTCTTGTTGTTATTTAAAATGTGTTTCTGAATGCATAAATAGATTAAGTGCTTTAAAAAATCATTATTGATCATTTTTTAATACATAAATAGATTTAATTTTTTTAAATATCTTAAGATGCAAACTACACAGCTCAAACTTGCAAAAGAAGCAGATTTCTGACATATTTCAAGAGCGGTGATTAGTGTCCATAAAAGGGCCAAAGCCAAAAAGATAAATGATATATATTTGATAGTAGAAAACTATAAAGCAAAGACCATGTTGTCAAAATATTTAAACTACTTAATCTAAATATTTTAATTTTAATTTTATTTATTTATTTATGTTTTTGAAATTTGGCTAAATACATTTTGATCTAATTATGATATTATTTGTTATTTAAAATGTATTTTTGAATATATAAATTGGACATGATGAAAATTTAGTCTTGCCAAGCACACAAAAAAATTAAAATAATTTAATTTCAATCAAACATAAAACGGGTAGAATATTGCCACAGTTAGACTACAACCATTTAAACTTAATGTGAGTTGGTGATTACAGAGAACATTTATTATTAAGCATAATTGTTAACACTTCCCCTTACACTAGTGAGACTACTTGCAAATCTATTCCAAACACAAAAACTTCGATTCCAAAGTAAATGATTAGAGAAAACTTAATGGGTTAGTGGGTAATTACAGATAACTTACTTAATGTGTGAACTTAGTGTGTATTGTGATTACAGATAACTTGATTATCACGCATAATTCGTAACACTGCATTCTGGGATTATTAAGCATAATTCGTAACACTGAATTCTAAGAGCGGGGTCACTTGCATATCAATCATACACATGGCAATATTTTGCATATCATTCCTACTCAGTTAATAAAAGTGATATGGATTACACAGTAGAGAATTACAGAGACTATATTCTCAATCTCAGGCCCTGTCAATAGGAAAGCTGAAACGGATACCTATAATCTAATTAGAAGCAGTAAGAAGGAAGCGAAATCATACAAAACTCAGACATGGGAGTAAAATCTATAAAATAGATCCTATATGTGGGCATAATTAGCATTCAAATGTATGGTTGGCGTTTAATGGGCAGTATGGCTGTCGTGACCAGCATGAGGATTGAAGTCTCTGGTAGCGTTGTCAAGAATAACACCTGCGACCGCTTCTCCGAGGCTTTCAACGAGACTGCGCTCAAAGAACTGACCGGCTTGCGTGGCAAGGCGCGCCGCCGTTCTGAACTTGCTCTGTCTTGCGCGAACAGCGATGCCCTGAGTTTGGACGCCGTTGATGGCCGTTTGGGCGCAGGCTTTGTCGAGAAAATAACCGCATTTAGCACAGTAGTAGACCCAAGACGAGCTCTTTCTGCCACACCCTCCGCAGGCGTAAGACGAACCCTTAGCGAATGGAGGCCGAGAGAAAAGCTTCAGGGCGTGTTGGGGATGGCCATAGAAACTGAGTTCTCTTGGAAGCTCAGCACAGCAAGGATGAATGTTGAAGTTACATATATTGCAGCGGTAGGCGAATCCCTTGAAGGAATGGCTGCAGACATCGCACTTACACTTGACGAATCCTGTTGTAGAAGATGAGGGAATGTTGGGTGTAGTATGGATGGGAGATGGAAGGAGGAGCGTTGGCACAGAATTCATGGACGGTGACGTTGCATTCCTTGCATCTATGGCAGGTGAATGGATGTGTCAGGGGTACTAGGGTTAGGGCGTGCTGTGGATGGGTGAAATAGCGGATTTGCTCACCTTTTCGAATGGATGTGTCAGGGGTACTAGGGTTAGGGCGTGCTGTGGATGGGTGAAATAGCGGATTTGCTCACCTTTTTTAAAGCTAGTCGACTGCTGTGCCATGTCGAGAATATACTTCTATCACTAGCAGCAGGCTCTTGCAAATCAATTGATTGATGTCTGATCAATGTAATTCTGATCTAAGCAACTATCCAGAGACCTTGATTGTAACACCGGAGATCAACAGGGCTTTATAGGAAATTTAGATGGTCTACGGACATCTGGACTAGGTACGGACTTCCTGGGATATCATGCCATTAGGGTTAGGGTTTAGACCCGACATGTTTAATTTGCCGAAGTTAGCAAAAAAAAGTTGAAAAAGCATCAACGTTAATCCATGAGTGTGACTGAGTTTAGCACAAATGTCACGCAAAAGACTTTGTGATTGAGTTATGTGTCACTTTTAAACTATGGCAAAAGAAACATGTTTTGTTTTAAAAAACAATTTTATATTAATTCCCATCATTGCCTTAAATAAATTGACAAACACTATGTTTGCCTAGTCAATCATTACATGGTTGAGATTTTGTTTGGAGGCAGAAGGAGAGAAGAGCGGACGATTTCACAACACATCAACGAAGTTAAGTTAAAGTATTTAATGAAATTTCATAAATAAGTATGGGCAAGTATTCATTTTGCCATTGTTACCCACACTCCACAACATCTGCAAGTTCAGAAAACCATTTACTATGTAAATTTGGATAGACTGTTTATTAACTATTTTCAAATTTGTGTGTTAGTTAAATATGGATGTAAAAGTCATTTGTAACTCTTGGGCATGTTTGGCAAGTTAGTGAGCGGAGAGTATGTGAGGTAGTGAAGAGAAAATCATGGAGGAAATATTGGTGGGCATGTGAAAACCATTTTTACTAAGTTTTAGAGAAGTTTACTAACCAAAGCAGGAATGCTTAAATCACATTAAGTTTGTTGTTTTTTTTATTTGGAGGTGCAGCCTCCATTTATTAAGCAAATGTAATTTATTTATGTTTTGACATATAATAAAGGGTATATCCTCAACCTCTTTTATTTTACTTTGTTTTGCCATGAGTGAACTCTGTGTTTTGAATAACTCCCTATGTGGTTACAACATTGCCTGAGTGAAATCTTTGTGGTTGACATCCAGGCGACAATCTAAGATTTACCTTTAGGCAACTGAAGCTGACTTTGCCTACTTCGCCCCAACAGATTTGTGAGCTTCTTTGCTCTCTTAAAATTTATTTTCTAAAAAGAGGTGGAGGAATTGTGGAGACAATTAAAAGTGGTTGGCATGCGGGCAAAAAAATTCAAAATTTTTTGTAGATGTAGTATTTGAATCATGTTTTTGAGAGTGAAAATGGATTAAGCACCATCAAAAACTTTTAAAGCACCTAAAATTATGAAGTTTGACAACTTTTACTTGGATTTACAAAAATTTCTGGCAGATTTTTTCAAAATATAATAGGAATTTCCATAGGCAGTGTTTGATTCATGTTTTTGAGAGTAAAAATGGATGAGTGGAAATGGATTAAGCACCATCAAAAACTTTTAAAGCACCTAAAATTATGAAGTTTAACAGTTTTTACTTGGATTTACAAAAATTTTTAGGAAATTTTTTTCAAAATATAACAAAAATTTCCATAGCTTTAAGAGAAAATTTTTACATGAAATTACAAAATCTCTATAGGTGAAAGCAGGTGCTATTGATCTTTTAGAACAAGATTGGATGAGAAATTGTGAATAACAAGTGTCATTGATCTTTTAGAAGATTGGATGACACGTTCCAGAGATTAGTAGGATCGTACTATTGATCTTTTAGAACAAGATTGGATGAGAAATTGTGAATGACAGGTGCCATTGATCTTTTAGAACAAGATTGGATGACACGTTCCAGAGAGTAGTAGGATCGTACTACTTTTATCTGCACAAGACTAAGGAGTTCGGAATCTATGATTTCTGTAGAGTGATAAGGTAGATCGAAGACAGCGAAAAACATTAAAATATCAAGCTCAATTATATATTGGCCTATGCTATAAAGCTGAGTTTGAAAAAAAACAATATTAAAAGTTAGACTAATGTATTTAATGAACTATGATTCTCTTTAGGAAACTATGATTCTTTTGTGAATTTAGTTATGATAGAGAAGAATAAATCCACTTCATAACGTGTGCAAAAATCAATCATGGACAGCTTAATATAATTTAAATTATTTTAATTTTCAACCTTAAAACATACCACATATTAATTATATGAACGTTAACATTTGTTTTAATAGCGTGAAGCCTCAGTTTTGTTAGTGTTATATATATATTATATATAAATAAAAAAAGAGTTTGTTTCAATGCTGATTTTTTTTTTTTAATTTATCATCAATAATGTAATTTATCATAAAATATATAATGAAAAATGCATCACTCACAGATGATTGTATGTATGTGTTAAGAAAGGATTTGCTAAAATATATATTTTATAATATTTAAGGGTGATAGGATAAGTTTATATATATATATATATATATATATATATATATATAAAAGAATGTTTATTATTAATTAATTTATGTAATTTGTTTGAGTTTAGTTTCTCCTAAATCGCACTTTTAAATCTTATGAGAAAAGGTTAAGGATGAAAACCATTTTGTAAAATTAAACTATCTTAAGATGTGTGAAATTTTAGTGATATCATTTCATTATAAGTTAATGGTTCTTTTTCCATACAAAATAATGGCTACTAATTAGAGGCATATGTGTGATGTTTGTCTCTGTCTCTTTGACACACATTATATGGAAAAGAAAAACATCATACCATACATTTAAAATTCATCTTAGCTAATGCATATATGGTTCTTATATAACTCAACTCTTTTTCTTACATTCATTTCATCTCTATTTGTAATAATTTTACATTTATCACATGAAGAGAAAGATGAAGCATTTTCTAGTATTTTTTGTTTTTTTGTTTTTATAAATTTGAAGGATTTGATTCCTCTTGATGTATGATAAATTTAGAATTAGTTAAAATATTTTAACAATGTGTTGTTTAAGGGAGATTGTGTAATTCTTTTGGTACTCAACATACAATAATTTAGTATATATATATAAAGTCTTTCGAGTTAAAAGACCTAAAACCGTCTTTTGAAATTAGAAAAACTTGAGGAAAGTTTTGTGACCTTGAAGAATTTGATGCCTTATTACACATGATAGATTAATAATTAAAATGGAAATAATTTTATTTTTTTATTTTTATTTTATTTATGTTTGTGTGAACTCCATGTTAAACATGAAAATAATTATACATCTCAACACAACCTTAAATGTTTTGATTATAAGAATTATTTATTTTATTTTTTGTTATTGTATATCATATAAAAATGGTCAACATTAAATTATGATGATGATGATTTTTACTAAAGTTTTCTTACTTTTCATTAAATTATATTCTTGTTGTTAATATTTTTTCTATTCCATGCATGAAATCCATGTTAAACATTGAAAAAATTACACTATAATGGTGGAAAATAAAAATATCTATAATATAAGAATTTTTATTTTATTTTTTTTTTTTATTTTATCTATATAATATGGAAATAGAAAGGGAAATTATTTTAATATTTTTTTATATTATATGTCAACTTTATTTTGACTATGTAAGAAGTTATATCTCTTATCTCAATAGTTCAAGAAAGAAATAACTTAGCTTAATTAGTTATCATTAATTTTGTTTAACATTTACATAGTTAAATAATTATAAATATCTAATTTAAATTCTTTTGAGTTGAACACATGCTAACAAGTTTAATAGAAATTTCAATTACAAAGGAATAAAAACATGTTTTAGATTTCTTTACAGATTACAACATAAGGAAGAGCTAATCAAGTTCGGGACTTCCACATACCACCTGACTATTGACATGGCTGAACCAAATATTTCTTTCAACCAACCACCCTCGTGCTTTATTCCAAGCCTGAATGTGGGATCTCATGGATAAACCAATCTAAAAACAACCAAGGGAATCTAGAGGTTTAACCACCTTCGCCCTCACCAAACCATGATCTCACCAAAATCGGCACCAAGATCACAAACCAAATCGAGGTTGGAATGCCTGCAGAATCCATCATTATCCTTGAGGAATTTTATGTCTCCTTGTATCTTAGGCTTTACTGCAATCCACACCGAATCACTATGCCCTAAACCGAGACTCCACCCTCAGGATTTACCATGTATCCTGCCAAAATTGGTGAAGGGATTCCTAGGCCTTTGGGAATTTTCCTAACACCACCTTTGCCCTATATTCTGAAACCATCTAGTAATTCCAATGCTCAAAACTGACAAATAATCCCATCACACGATGACTATTCCGAAAAAGGTAAGGGAAGGATGAAACCACTATCATAACAGACAAGACAATGCAATCGACAACCAGAGAACCAAATACCAACATGAAAAGCCATGCATGTAAAAACCAAATAGGAAATCACACATGTAATATGTTACCTGGAAGTATTCCTGTTGAAGCTGCTTGATCCTACTCTTCCTTTCTTTCTCTTCAGTTTCCTTTCTTTTCCATGTTCTTCCTTTGCTTGCTTTTCCCTTCCTTGCTCCAAAGCTAGAATGCTCCGAAAAAACTCTATGTGTCCAACAATGAGAGAGAGAGAGAATAATGAGAGCATTTCTCTTGAGGCTCTTCTCCTTTACTATAGGTGTTTTGACATCCATTCTTTGTTACACTTTGTCGCCTCGCCATGTTTCTTGATTTGCCATTTTCTCAAGTTTTGTCTTGCCTTTATGGAGGTAAGGTGCATAACTAAATTCCACTCTTTAATAGAAATTATATTATAGGTGTCATATTTCCACTTCTCTCCTTGATCGAAATCAAACTCTTTCATAATTTCTTCAACTTGTGGGAGGCCTTGTCTACTATTCACAATGAATGGCCCAATAATCATTTCTAGTTTGAAAATATACCCTTTGCATGTAGGAATAGAACGATCTTGGTCAACATTGAGACTTTTCCTTATAAATTTAAGAAAAATTATCCTCATAGGAAACTAGTTGGCAACTAGTATGGTTGCACTTCTGCTCCATACATTCTTATTTTAGTGTAGTCTTAAAAAAATGTTCTAGTCCGTCACTCTGGTTTCTTTACTGAGTTGCAACAATTCCTTTTCCTCAAGGAAAATGTTTGGAGGATATTTATTGTTCAAAATAGTATACACAATGGCCATACATTCTGACAAGTATTGAGAAAATCGCCCAGTTTTTTCCTTCCTCCTCACAAACTAGTCCATTCAACCACATCTTTCTTTTGATTTCTTGAATCCCACATATTCATACCAAGATGACTAAAATTTTCTTCATGTACATATAAGAACATATAGACCAAAACAGAGGGGTATCTGAAGTAACCAACAATATCAAAGTTTTGAAATTGAAATTTGATGGACTTGGCTAAAAAAGAAGGAATGTCTAAAACAATATCTGGTTGTAGCATTAGGCTTAAAAATCTTAAGGCTTGTTAATTTACTATCACAGTATCATCTTCCCCTAACAGAGACAAAATTATAGTCAAGATATGTTGGGAAACTTCAAAAAATAGGGTTATTGGATCCTTTTCTATTTGTAGAGGAATTTGAGAATTTGCTAGCAAAATGAGTTTAAACAAGCTTTATTTTCTTTAGAAAGGTTTTTGTATGTTAGGAGAAAGGAGTCATTTTAAAAGTTATTAGGATTCTCAACCGCTTGGAAATCAAAGGCTTCATGAATTAACTCCGATGTGACCTTGAAAATATTTTCTCTCAATGAAGACATAATCAAATTTCTTTGTGCAACAAGGAAGACACTAACCAAATCACAAATTTGGGAAATATATAAATAGATGGGGCAATGATATGATACATAACCGACTAAAATACTTGAAGGAGGTTGTCTGAATCATTGGAAAAATCATGAATTCCTTTTCAAATCTCTATGAGGTCAAAAGTCAACGAGTATCATACAATTTTTGCTCTCTATCCGTAAGAGGTATATGAATAGATGGCATGGTGAATACATTTTTTTATTTGATTTCTAGGTTTTCTGCATGTTTACAGTTTGAAGAAAATTAAGGAATAAGTTTGGATTTATGAGTTACCTTATAGCACGAGATGATGAAGGATTGAATACTGATGTGGAGCCGATGGTGTACACTCTAGACATTGGTCACCATAACTCTACAAATGAAGGACAAAGAAGATGATAGACAAGACAACTTTTACCCTTTGTGTACCGAGTGGGAAAAAATGAAAAAGTTTTATGATGTAAGGGAGTATGAAGGGGTCAAGTGGATTACGAGAGATGATGTGGATGGGTGAGGTGGAGTGATGATGTAGTGCTGGCTCACTCAGCTAGTACATGAGCTATCGCTAACTTCTAATGCATGGTTTTGACAAAAACCATAAACCACTTCCAACATGTCCCCATAGTGGTTTGTGAGAAGTGGAGGAGAACTGTCATAATGAACCACAATTGTTGATCTTGCGATAAGCTATGGGTCCATCTAGCTTAAATTTTGATTATTTCACCTTATCAAAAAGTTTCTATTCCTGTAGGGTGATTTGAATGAGCCATGATCCACCATGGACTTCCACAGTCATTAATTTTAATTTTTTTGAATTATGAGACCCACTTTTGTATAGTTCTGTCGAGCACTTTTTAACCTAACATGTTAGGATTGGTACAAATATAAATAAAACTTTTGATATGGGACTTTTACATATAATAAAAAAAAAATTATGTTCGTATATCCAACTTTTCTCCCTTTTTTTTGTTTTTAATTATTTTTTATATATACATATTATTCGTTTTGCAAAATAAAAATGTAAATTACGACTACAACACTGCAAAATTGTCTTAGGAGAAGGGGATTAGTGTTTGACGCAAGGGGGATTGGAAAAGAGAAGAGAGCCAATAGAGTGAGCTACCAGTCAAACAAGGAACCCATAGATACATAGGCCAAACAATCCAGCGAGAGAGTGGAAGCTAAAGAGGAATCCCAAACAATTGAGAGTAAGAAAACCCACAACTAACAAACTCAAAACACAAGAGGGAATAGGTGAAGGCCAACCATGTTTTAACACCTCGTACACCTCAGAACAAGCTAATAAATTGAGAATGATTCCTAGGTCATCACAAGACCTATGCAAATTATTACAAGCCTCAATGGTTGCCCAGATTCAGGCACCTTGTGAAGAAATAGAACCAAGTAAGGCCTCATTATTCATAAATTATTATATATTATAGTGAGAAGAGAAATTATCTTGGGTATGTTTTATGTTCTTTCCACGACTAGCCTAAGGTGTTGTTACATTGTGCTAGGTGTGACGCCTCAAGATTTTTTTTTATGCAGACCCAATAAATGTTGGGCATACCTAAGGATGGTGGGTGTACTCACCCATGGTTTTTCACATGGTTTTTGCACATGGTTTTGGGCATGATGGTTTTTCCCATGTATTTTGTGGTTTTGGTAAAGGGAACTATGATTATTTTCTAATCCAGGGTTAATGGATTGGGGTTTATGAATGCTTTGGGATGTATATACAATATGGTTTTCCCAGATTTAGGTTCTAGCAGAAAAATATTTGTGTATATTTTATGCTCTCACCATTGTATATTTTTTGGTTTTTCAGAATTTGTTTGCAGGTAATTTCTATACAGGGTTAAAACCTACAAAATTCACACAAAATCTAAACTCCAAGAGTCCCAAGAGCATGATTTTGTGCATATTGAGAGAGGTGAGCCAAGAGAAAAAAGACCAGGTCGATTAGAGTGGAATGTTTACGTCTGTAATGAGCTCTAAGATCTTTTGGATTATTAAAATTAATCATTGAACAAATCATTTTGAACTTTATGGGAGAGGGACCCTTTGGGTCTAGCCTTGGAAGACTAGATCTCCTTTGGGGTGAGTAGAGCCTAGATTAACCATTTCATCTGCATTATAATTAGTCATCCTTGGGATATGGTAAAATTTATTTTCAGGGATGAAACAGAGTAAGTTGAGAACCATTTTGATGATCTGAGATAGCTTGAGATCACGAGGGAGTGATCTACTTAAGATTTTGAAGACAATGAGAAGTGAATCTCCAACAATGATGGTCTGTTGAATTTTTTGTTACATAATTTATTTTATTCCCTAATAAAAAGCTTATGATTCATGTGACATACCTTGTGGATTAATTACCCTTGTAAGCATTGAAAATAATTCCTTGTAATTATGTAACCATAAATTAAAATGGATGAGAGAAAGGGACACAAATTCCATTGCTTGAGGAGGGATATTGCTTAAGGATTTGGTTATCTTAAATATCAATCATGGGATGAATGACTGGTTTTAATGGCAGTGATTATGCCATCAATAGGGGGTTGGAAAAGAGGAAAAGTACCATGATTCCTTGGAGAAAAACACAAGACAAGAAAGGACGATTTTTAATGAAAAATGACAGCGCTGGGAAGAGGAGAAGTATGAAAAAGCACACAAGAGGAGTGAGTGGTTGGTTGAAATTAATAGAAAAGAAAGAAAGAGACCATGGGGAAGACATGGCACCACTGCATGAGTTGAGAAGGTTCCATAGAGGAGTCAGGTGTCTTTTATGTTTTCAAAATTATGCAAGGTTTTCACTATGCATAGGTAGAGAAGGAGGGAACAGGGAAAAATGGGAGGTCTAGAGGCTCCTAAACATCAAGCTTATTCATTGAGACTATAGAGAAGGATATTAGAACTAATAGAATTCAGGGAGAGAAGCTCTAATGATAGAACAACTGAGAAATCTATTAGCTGCAGTATAGGGCATATTAATGTATGAACATTTAATTATCAATCAGGGTGTTCATGAACTTCGAGATGCAACACGAGAAATGTCACAGAGAGCCCCTCACGACCTACAAAGGAGATTCTAGTCTAACTTGTACATTAATCTCAACAAATTAAATGTAATCCTACACTTCAAGGGAAATGTGAGGAAACGCCAATCGTGACAATTGAAATCATGTGAAAAATAAATGGAAATCCTACACTATTAGAAATTGTGAAAGGAAATCCTAATTATGGGTAAACATAAGGTAAATCCTAACTAGAAACCCAGTAATGCCGGAACAACATAAATAAGGAAGACTGTAAATGCTAGAATAAATTCAAGAGAAATTCAAAACCATTCTTTGTGCAAAGAAAAATAACAAGTTTTCTCTAATTTTACCACATCTATTTCTGTGTAACAAAAATACTTTTCAAGAAATTACAACTTGAAGCATCAGCAAACCTTGGCAAGTAAATTTATTGTGTAAACAAATTTATGAAATAAATTGATCCCATACATATTATCTCGCCTTCTTTGTCCCTAAAAATAAATCTTCGGAAGATGACCATAACTCTAAAGGAAACTACAATGGGGGAGAAACATTGTCAATTTCAAACATAATGTAGTTTTCTTTCATCAATGTCAACTTTGCATTATAAAAGAATCACAATTTCGAATGAAAGAAATGTATATGCGGTCTCTACTTCTGAGTAATATGTGGCCTCTGTAAGCATAGTCATTTAAGATTTAATAAATACTTTGATACATCCAAAACTGTAATTACTTGGAAAGGGGGAAATCGATATCATATTCTCGAGCATGAACCCGCTGGATTTGGATGAATTTAAGGAATTCGAATTGCGCATTAACAACTCATCAAGGCAGCGTATCAATGCATAAGGTGATCTTGTGAATATAGAACAACTGGAGGGACATATCATGAAAAGAAATCTGATGTAGTATTCGATATAAAAAAACATTTCTAAATTGCAAGAACGATTCTTCCAATATCATATTCATGCAGCAAATCAAATGACACCAATTTTAAAGAACGAAAGAGACTGAAACGAATTAAATATTATAATCTGATATTCCCACATTTCCCACACAACAAATGACAATTTAAATGAAATCCAACCTAATCATGAAATATTCAGAGCGGTGTTGAGATGGTCTGGTGGCTAACCCAGCCATCTCGCACCCTCTATCAATGACCTGGTTCACACATAGATTAAAATCATAAAACACATAAAATGATTAAAGAGAACATAAACTGAAATGCCTTGATTAATCTTTGAAATTGCAGTCTTTACATCGTGCAGGAAAATGTTAGACTCCAACAAACAGAGGGAGTGACCCACAAATTAACGATGATTGTGTAATGCTACATTTTGACCATCTCATCCCGTCTTCCTTCTACGCATTTGTTTCGTGCATGTATGTTTTCTCTAGGCGATCTCTTATTTTATATAGATATTGGAATTACAAATTGGGCTATAAGAAATCCAATCAAATTACAAAAGGGAAAAATTACAAATTATAATAGTTTTCCATAGATAAAATTGGATTTGCAACTGAATGTTGAATAAAGGAGCTGAATCTAGTACGTAAGGGATTGTTTGGGTAAATCGTTCCTCTTTTCTTTGTATGAGGTTGTTGGTGGACCAAGTGCAATATTGACCAATCAATTTCTTCCCTATGATTGAAATTGTCAGCCAAGTAATGTCCTCCAAATTTGAGTAGTGTACACACTCCTTGACTCCAGTGCAGGAATGTATGTATGGTGTAAGAACTTGATGTGTAACACAAGATTGTGATGCATTGCATACTCTGCATTATCACCACACGTTCTAGCAGACGGGGCCAGCAAGGGCGCCCACGAGCTCAACATTCATGTACATTGCTACATCTTTTCTTCTTAGTGGAGAATAGACCAGAAGCATGAAGAAGATCATAGGTCTGTGGATATGTATCAAATGCCTTACACCAATAACGAAGAACCCCAATAAGTCCACAGTCCTAAATCGCATGAAACATGTTTGGTTCATTGACAATAACTACATTCATTACCCAGAACTCAATATGGTGATCCAGTAGTGTCGTAGCATACTTGCCAAGGCCGGTCCTCATGTCCATCACATTTCGAAACTTCTATCTCTTCCAATCAAGCCTGCATAAGTAGCTTTTCACAACCATATTCCAGTATCCAATTTCTGTAACAAAAATATATTTTTTTGCTAGATATGTATCTATTTGTGCATACTCCAATCTCTTAGGTGGAGTATGTTTAGATCATACTTGATGTGTAGTGTGCGGTGCAAGAATTCCATAGAGTGCAGTAAGCAATTGTAAAATGGTGTGGGAATCTCAATACATGAATATGTTGAATGGTATAGGAAGGTGAATGCAGGATGAAGGCATGTTGGCATAGGAGAGACATGTATAGAAATATGATCAACTCGGTTTTAAACCTGTAAACACACAAAATATTATTAATGATGTTTAAATTTCATTAAAACAAGGGAAATGGTAAATAATTGCAACAATAACCATTCAAACTAAACAAAAGAATGAGGAATTTCATGTAAAAGGTGATATAAAGAAACAAAAACAGAGGCCGAACATCCTCCCATGTTCACCATCTTGCATGTCCTCATGAAAGGAAATCAATTGTTGTATTGTCACTCCCTTGCAAAAAAGAAATTAAAAACATTTATAAGTATTCATAGTGATGTTCATGCAATTCTCTGTGATCAACATTTCCTGCGCTAGATAGAGCTTCTTCTAAAAATAGTGTCTGCTAGACTCTTTATTTGTTTAGACTGATATCAAGAAAATCTAACACAAGGGCTGCCATAGGAATACTAAATTGCAAGGATGGTGTTATTACTTGAATAAAATAGCCAGCTTTTAAAAATTTCCAAAAATATCTCGAAGGCATCCTTGATTAGAAGTTTCACTTTAACATCCTCATTGTAAATATGAGTGACATGATTTGAAAGCCATGATGTTAAAATTAGACATAATAATACCTTCCCACAGTGACCATTTTACCCTTATCCATGTATAGTTGGAGATCCTCTTGTGTGGGCACATTGAATTGCCTACACCAAGGGTCCCATGTCCATAAAAAGAAATCATTTCAAAAAGGTAGAACTCCAAGGAATAACACCAGAAGGATTTTAGATCCATTCTCAAAGAGATATGATAATGAATTTATGGAAAGACAAAAACAACCAAGTAAATAATTGTGTAAAATTAAATTTAATACCACATGCATGGCCCTGTTGCCAGTAGGCATCTATAGTCTCGATAGGGATGCCTTTTAACTCCATGAAATGCTTGTGTCCCACCTATTAGATCTAGATTCAGAGTCATTTAAGAGCATTTACTTTTTTTTTTTCTCTTTTTTTAGAAATTAATTGAAGGTCGTTGTCCTAGATTGGTAACCAGCTAATGACAATGCCGTTCAAAAGAATTAATAAGAATGAACAAGTCAGCTCATGATGACATCTCTTGTCTTCCAACTTTTTCAGCTAAAAGGAATTACCCTGGCTTGGTGACTAGTAGCAGTAATGTCATTCTCCTTAGGACCCATGATCATAGTAGGTTGGATTGTAATTACACCTCCTATCCCTCAATTAATCCATTTATGTTTTTAGAAAAAAAAATCTGATTATGATTAACCTCTGATATGTTACTTAATAGGTGGGGAAGCAAATCTACTCCTTAAGAGCACAAGATGGCATGAAAAGCTTTTCATTAATACTCTTTATTGGTTGGTTGTGCTACCCTAAAGACTTATTTTAATGAAACATCTCATATAATGACTAAAACAATTCCTCGAGTTGGTCATGCCCAAGGTTCTTATGAAATATTGTTAGAGTTTTGTACGTGTGGTCCACCATATGAGGTCTCTCATGAGTCCCTTTGAAGAGGGACTTAGAATGGTTTCGTGGATGATAGTTTTTCAGAATAGAAGAAAAGTATTACATGTAACTTATAACAATACCCTTCACTGACATATTGATCAATAATCAAAATCAATATATAAAATATGAGGCATTAAGTGTGAAGTTCTTTTGACAAGTCTCACCATGAGAGTACATAATAATAGAAATTTCAAAAGTTATGCTTTTAGGGAATCACTGTTTCAGGAGTGTTGTTATACATCTTTATTTATTACTCTCATATTACCCTACCTTATTTTTAAAGAGAGAAATATCACCTTTCAGTGTAGGTGTACTTCCAATGTAGCCATGTGTGTAAAAAAATGTTGAATCTACTCACACTTAGTTTTAAAGAATTAACTTCAAGATGTACCAGAGTATGAGAAACCAGTTGCTTTAATTGATATGGTACCAAGGGCTGCTAAGTGATGAAGGAATAAGATGTGTTGATGATTGCTTGAAACCAGGATTCAATGAAATCCACATATTTATGATTCTCCAACTTATGCAAGTCCTCCACAGCTTGATAGTCACTCTCCTAGAGGTAGAAGTGATCTAGTGAAAGAAAAAAGATAATCCTTCAAACTCGGGCTCAAATATCTACTTTTTAGATTGATAAGAATGGTTGAGAGATATTATAGGTTTTTGAGCTTCAACAACATTTTTAGAACATGTTCCAATGAAAGATTGCTCCTCTGGTGGTCTTTGAATTATATCTTCCTGGGGTGAATGTTCTGTGGTAATGGGGGAATTTTCCAAATTCATTCCCTTTCCAAAAATGGAAGGTATAACATGTTGTTAAATAGGGGAATCAATGAGAAGAATATGTGTTTCAAATTTTTGTGCAACCTGATGGTTTAGATTAGGGTTTAAGATATGGTTTGGGCTAGGGTTTTGGTTAAGGCTGAGACTAAGATTTGGATTTGAATTAGGATTAGGATTTTGACTAGGGTTAAGTCTAGGTTTTGGATTAGGGTATGGGCTAGGGTTAGGTCTAGGGTAGGGATTAGGTTTTGGATTAGGGTATGGAATAAGGTTAGGTCTAGGATATGTATTAGAGCTAGGATATGGATTAGGGTAAGGTTTCACATGCAGCTGGGACCATGGAGGAGGATGACTTGGTAGTGCATTGGAAATAATTGTGGTTGTTGTTAATGCTCATGTAATTGACTTTCCATGAGAAACTGCCCTTGAGAGAAGGATCCAAACCATGCATGAGGCCATGGGGATATTTGGCTCGAGGATGAGGTCCAAGGAGACAACCACTATGGCTATGAAGTAAGATATTCATTTGGAGGAGGATTAAATGTTTTCCATGAAATTGTAGGATTATAGACATGTTGAGGAACTTGCTCAGGATAATAAACATTATTCCAAGTACCAAATGGTGATGGGTTTTTAGTTATACCTGGTAGTTTATTCGATTCCTTACTTTATTTCCAAAATACCTTTAGTAATCTTGGTAGTGATGGGAAACATTCAGTAGAATGATCCTCTTCACAAATTTTACGAACTTTCAGGCTACTAAGTGGACACTTTCCAAGGAAGTGTTTCTTTCTACAATTGGTGCAAAAGATAAGCAGTGGTTTGTCATCCTTCTTCTCTTCTTCCTAAAAATCATCCAATTTTGAAATAAGAGATTTATTAATATTATTTATGTTCAAGAAAAATATTAAATTCCACACTTGTTAATTATTTAATAGATGAGTTGTATGTCTCTGTAGCAGCATCGAAACTCCTCATTGAAGGATTCCTTAAAATACCATTTTACTGTTTTTAGCAAGCCAA
>APFE031738261.1:40935-70003 GCA_000404065.3 Pinus taeda | reverse complement strand
ACAAGAGAAAAATGGAAATCCTTAAATGATGAAAATGAGATCTTGGGGGTAAGCCCAAAATCCCATTTCCTTATAATGTTTTGCAGCCATCGGCAATCTTCCAATTTCCATGAATAAATTAACAACCAAATTTAGACAGATCAACAACGAACAGCTCCAAACTTCAACTTATTATGAACAACCATATACAGTGATTACCATGCCAATTTACGCCCGTTGAAGCCTTTATACGCACAGTCAAAAAATGATAGAGGAACCCACGCGCTCCTTCTAAACAACCTGACAACGTGGTGTTTGACAGTCTTTCATATACTGTGCAAGCCTTTAATATACCCACAGTAATTTAATAAAACACAAGACTTTCCATGAACCGGCTGTCATAAATCTTATATCAACAACACATGCATACACAATCACATAAGTAGATAAAAGAAATTTTAGATCGCCATCCATCCACTGGTGATCGATAGCTGATCTAAAAACTCACACACAGGATTTCACTCGTAAATTTAAACTATAAAAAATTTATAAATCAATAAACAGAAAATCAACATAATATATATCTTTGATTATATACAAAAGACCATTTGTTCTAAGGCATTGCAGCCTTAGCCAATAAATCTACACAGGCTACATTGTATTCTCACTAGTGTGCCCCTATCCCACGCATAAAAACATGCTTATAAAGCATTTACAAAGGGGTGAATCATTTAAGATCCACAAAATCTCTCCCGAAATCACTCAAGAAACTTACTTAAATCTCTTGTTGCATTCCTGGCAGATAATCACAATTAATTAAACCTCATCATTCCAGCAAATTAAATATGCTTTAATGAAGATTTTTCCTGTTTCGAAAGCTCCATAATGCATGCACGTAGATAATATATCTCTTTTAAATCTTCTTTCTGCTTTAAATCGGCTTTAACTTTCCTGGTCTTTGATGACTTACGTTCGCTAGCTTTTGCTCCTACATCAGACTCCCGAGGCACAAAATTTATGACCTCCTGGTCATATGCTTCTCCTGGTCTTCGTAATATCTTTAACTTGTGAGCTGCAATCAACCTCTGCAACAGCAAGTCCTCCTTGCTGCCTCTTACCTCACCAAGCTCTCCTCTAGCCTTGGTCTTTTGGTAACCACTCTAGGCTATTGCAATCTTCTCACCTTCCTCTGCTGCTACCTCCTTCCGCCGCAGAATCTTACTGCTCTGATACCACCTGATGAAAATGAGATCTTGGGGGTAAGCCCAAAATCCCATTTCCTTATAATGTTTTGCAGCCATCGACAATCTTCCAATTTCCATGAATAAATTAACAACCAAATTTAGACAGATCAACAACGAACATCTCCAAACTTCAACTTATTATGAACAACCATATACAGCGATTACTATGCCAATTTACGCCCGTTGAAGCCTTTAAACGCACAGTCAAAAAATGATAGAGGAACCCACGCGCTCCTTCCAAACAACCTGACAGCGTGGTGTTTGACAATCTTTCATATACTGTGCAAGCCTTTAATATACCCACAACAATTTAATAAAACACAAGACTTTCCATGAACCGGCTGTCATAAATCTTATATCAACAACACATGCGTACACAATCACATAAGTAGATAAAAGAAATTTTAGATCGCCATCCATCCACTGGTGATCGATAACCGATCTAAAAACTCACACACAGGATTTCACTCGTAAATTTAAACTATAAAAAACTTATAAATCAAAAAATAGAAAATCAACATAATATATATCTTTGATTATATACAAAAGACCATTTGTTCTAAGGCATTGCAGCCTTAGCCAATAAATCTACACAGGCTACATTGTATTCTCACTAGTGTGCCCCTATCCCACTTATACAAACATGCTTATAAAGAAATTACAAAGGCGTGAATCATTTAAGATCCACAAAATCTCTCCCGAAATCACTCAAGAAACTTACTTAAATCTCTTGTTGCATTCCTGGCAGATAATCACAATTAATTAAACCTCATCATTCCAGCAAATTAAATCTGCTTTAATGAAGATTTTTCCTGTTTCGAAAGCTCCATAACGCATGCACGCAGATAATATATCTCTTTTAAATCTGCTTTCTGCTTTAAATCGGCTTTAACTTTCTTGGTCTTTGATGGCTTACGTTCGCTGGCTTTTGCTCATGCATCATTAAAGAAACAAAGAGATGCAGGAAAAACATAAATTCAAAGAACATAAAATTGCAAGAGAAACTAGGTGAAGGAAAAAACCAAATGCAATAGGTGACCAAGGTCAATCCCCTAAGTACCTCCTTGACAACGGTGCCAAAATGTTTAGTGCAGTATAGGGCATATTAATGCATGAATATTTAATTGTCAATTCGGGAGTTTGTGAACTTCAAGGCACAATACTGGAAATGCCAGAGAGAGCCCCTCGCAACTTGCAAAGCAAATTCTATTCTAACTTGCACATTAATCTCAACAAATTAAATGTAATCCTACATTTCAAAGGAAATTTGAGGAAACACCAATCCTAACAATTGAAATGATGCGAAAAATAAAAGGCAACCATGCACTATTAGAAATTGTGAAAGGAAATCCTAATTATGGGCAAGCAGAAGGTAAATCCTAACTAGAAGCAAAAAAATGCTAGAACAACATAAAAAATGAAGACTATAAATGTTGGAATAAATTCAAGAGAAATTCAAAACCATTCTTTATGCAAAGAAAAATAACAAGCTTGCACTAATTTTTTCGCAAATATCTCTATGTAACAGAAATCCTTTTCAAGAAATTACAACATGAAATCATCAACAAACCTTGGCAAGTAAATTTACTGTGTAAAAAAAACTATGAAAGAAATTGATCCCATATAAATTCTCTTGCCTTATTTGTCCCTAAAAATAAATCTTGGGAAGGTGACCATAAGTCTAAAGGCAACTACAATGGGGGAGAAACATTGTCGATTTCAAACATAATGTAGTTTCCTTTCATCAATTTCGACTCTAGAATATACATGAATCACAATTTCAAATGATAGAAATGTATATGCAGTCTCTGCTTTTGAGTAATATGCAGCCTCTGTAAGCATAGTTATTTAAGATTTAATAGAAAGGGGAAATTGATCTCACATTTTGGAGCATCAACCTATTGGATCTGGACCAATTTAAACAATTTTAATTGCACATTAAAAACTCATAGAGGAAGGGTACCAATGCATAAGATGACCTTGTGAATACATAAAAACTGGGGGGAATATCATGACACGCAATCTGATCCAGTATCCGATATGAAAAAATACATTTCTAAATTGCAAGAACAATTCTTCCAATATCAGATTCATGCAACAATTCAAATGACATCAATTTTAAAGAAGGAAAGAGAATGAAAAGAATTAAATATTATAACATGATCTTCCACACATTTCCCACACATCAAATGACAATTTAGACATAATACAACCTAATCCTAAAAGACTTAGAGTGGTGTCGAGATGGACTGGTGGCCAACCCAGCCAGCTTGCACTCTATATCAACAACCTGGTTCACATAGAGATTAAAATCATAAAAAACATAAAATGATTAAAGAGAACATAACTTGAAATCCCTTGATTAATCTTTGAAATCATAGTCTTTACATTGTACATGAAAATATTAGACTCGAAAAAATAGAGGGAGCGACCCACAGACTAATGATGCCTATGTAATGCTACATTGGGACCGTCTCCTCCCCTCTTCCTTCTACACATTCGTTTTGTGCATGTATGTTTTCTCCAGGCGGTCTCTGAGTTTACATAGATATTGGAATTACAAATTGGGCTATTAAGAAGTCAATCAAAATACAGAAGGGACAAATTACAAATCATAACAAGTTTCCATGGATACAATCAGATTTGCAACTGAATGTCGAATAAAGGAGTTGAATCTGGTACATAAGGGACTATTTTGGTAAATCGTTCCTCTTTTCTTGGTATGAGGCTGTTGGTGGACTAGGTGAAATATTGACGAATCAATTACTTCACTATGATTCAAACTGTCAGCCAAGTAGTGTCCTCTAGATTTGAGTAGTCTAGACACTCCTTAATTCCAGTGTAGGAATGCTAGTATGGTGTAAGAACTTGATGCGTAATACAGGACTATGATGCATTGCATACTCTACTTTATCACCACGTGTTCCAGAAGATGAGGTCGATAAGGGCGACCATGAACCCCGCATTCATGTACGTTGTTACATCTTTTCTACTCAATGGACAATAGACCAGAAGCATGAAGAAGATCATAGGTCCACCGATATGTATCAAATGCCTTACACCAATAATGAAGAACCCTAATGAGTCCATGGTCCTAAATCATAGGCAATGTTTTTGGTTCACTGACAGGAACTACATCCATTACCCATCACTTGATATGCAGATGTAGTAGTTTTATAGCATACTCGCTAAGGTCGGCCCTCATGTCCATCACATTTTGAAACTTCTGTCTGTTCTAGCCAAGCCTGCATAAGTAGCTTTTCACAACCATAAGGGATTTTTTGGGAAAATCGTTCCTCTTTTCTTGGTATGAGGTTGTTGGTGGACCAAGTGCAATATTGACCAATCAATTGCTTCCCTGTGATTCAAACTATCAGTCAAGTAATGTACTCTAGATTTGAGTAGTCTATGCACTCCTTGATTCCAGTGTAGGAACACAAGTATGTTGTAATAACTTGATGTGTAATGCAGGATTGTGATGCATTTCATGCTCTACTTTATCACCATGCGTTCCAGTGGAGGAGGCCGACAAAGGCACCCATGAACCCAACATTCATGCACATTGTTACATGTTTTTTGTTTAGTGGAGAATAGACCAGAATCACGAAGAATATCATAGGTTCGTGGATATGCATCAAATGCCTTACACCAATCATGAAGAACCCTAGTGAGTCCACGATAAAAAATCACAGTAAACATGTTTGGTTCACTGACATTAACTACATTCATTACCGAACAATCGATATGCTAATCCAGAAGTGTTGTAGCATACTCTCCAAGGTTGGCCCAAATGCCCATGACATTTTGAAACTTCTATCTCTTCTAGCCAAGCCTGTGTAAGTAGATTTTCACAACCTTCCAGTATCCAGTTTCTGCAATAAAAATATATATATTTTTTGTTAGATATACATCTATCAATGTAGACTCCAATATCTCAAGTGGAGCTTACATCATACTTGATGTGTAGTGCGCGGTGTAAAAATTCTTTAGAGTGTAGGAAGCCATTGTAAAATGATGCAGGAATCCCAATTCAAGAATCTGTTGCGTGGTACAAGAAGGTGAATGAAGGACCAAGGTCTATTGGCATAGGAGAGACATGTATAAAAACATGAACAACTCAATTTTAAACCTGTAAACACACAAACTATTATTAATGATGTTTAAATTCCGTTAAAACACGAGAAATAGTAAATAATTGCGACAATAACCATTAATACTAAACAAAATAATGAGGAATTTCGAGTAAAAGGTGATATAAAGAAAGAAAAACAAAGGCCGAACATCCTCCCGTGCTTACCATCTTGCATGTCTTCATGCAAGGAAATCAATTGTTGTATTGTCGCTCCCTTGCAAAAAAATAAAATTAAAAACATTTATAGGCATTCATAATGACGTTCCTCCAATTCTGTGTGATCAACCTTTCCTGTGATAGATAGAGCTTGTTTCAAGAATAGAGTGTTTGCTAAAATCTTTATTTGTTTAGATTGATTTCAAGAAGATCTAACACAAAGGCTACCATAGGAATACTAAATTTCATGGATTGTGTTATTACTTGAATAAAATAGGTAGCCTTTAAAAATTTCCAAAAATATCTCAAAGGCATCCTTGATCAGAAGTTTGACTTTAACATCCTCATTGTAAATATGAGTGACATGATTTGAAAGCCATGATGTTAAAATTAGACATAGTAATACCTTCCCACAATGACCATTTTATCATTATCCATGTATAATTGAAGCTCCTCTTAATTGGGCACATTGAATTACCTACACTAAGAGTCCCATGTCCATAAAAAAATCATTCCAAAAAGTTAGAACTCCAAGGCATAACACCAAAAGAATTTTAAAGCCATTCTCAAAGAGATATGATAATGAATTCAGGGAAATACAAAAATAACCAAGTAAATCGTAGTGTAAAATTAAATTTAATACCATAGGCATGGACCTTGTTATCTCAAAATCAGACCCTGGTAGGTTGCTGTGATCAGGTAGATATTAAGTAACTATTTGAAACCTACTTTAGGTTGAGGCTTAGCCTCCTCAACCTGAGAGGGCTCTCTCACTAGGTTAAAGATTTTGACAATGAATTAGATGGCTAACTCTATGAAATAAGTGAGGAAATATGAATGCTTGAACACAATTAGTAAATATCTATTGGGCTTATGGAGTCACAAAATGCTTCAGTATGAAAATAATATTAGCTTTACATGGAAGTCAGGGCATCTAGAATTCAACATATGGAGAGAACATCAGTAGCATAAAGGAAAACATAGTCCACAAATGTATGAAGGAAGTTAGAGCATAACCAATGAACTCTAAGTAATCATACATTCATACCACTGTAAGTAATGAGAAGAGGAGAACCATAAGACATTTTGAACATTGAATTCCTTCTGAATCCTGAGAAGCAAAGCCAAATATTGTATTCCTTAAAACAGAGTCTTACACAAAAGCACCATATGAGAGTTCTTTACAAAAAATTCCAACCCTTTGTACATCAACACTTCTGCTATATATAGAGCTTTTTCATAACTGAGATTCCTCCTCTAGCATGAGGGGAACTCAAATTCATCTTATTATGACACCTATTAACACTTTTAACTAACTATTAAATACCACTAACTGCTAACTGGAAATATTAGAAACCTAATACAATTAGGAGTCTAACTCCACATTATGTTGGTGATAGTATTTATTACAATCAAAACTCATTCTTTGACAAGTGGTCTCCTTCAATTTAGCTGTGGTGGATATTGAAGCTCCTTACTGGTCTTTAATGTCTTATCCCTTTATTGCTGCTAAGGAGTAGGGAACTGCCCCTGTTTTTCTGCTTTTGGTTTCCTCAAAGATATTCGAAACCAATTAACCATGTTGTTCTTCTTTAATTACCCAAAATTCTATTTGAGTGCCACATCATTCATGTGTTGTAAGCCTTTCCCATATACATGTGTGACGACAAAACCTTTTCAAAGTTATTTGAAAAGTCATGGACAATACTAGCGGTGATAAAAAAAGCTTAGAGTTCATACATCTTTCTTCCGCTTGTTTTTCCATTGTTGTTTGCTTACACATTGTAAATGATCCCTTTCTCTGAAATTCCCTTTCAAAAAATTTCCCTTTGGTCACTCAAAATGGGTCGACTGAGTTTAATTATGCAGTTATAGCAGTTTCGTAGCGCGCTATGAAACTACTGTGCATTAGGCATCATCTACAGCAGTTTCGTAGCGCGCTACGAAACTACTGTGTAATCACAAAAACACAGCTTTGAGCCAAAATTTGACTGTTTTGGGCCTCTTCATTCTGAAATGTCTTTTGCAGCTACTCTAAAGCTATTAAAAAATGAACACGGTAAATCACCAAAATTTGGGACTCATCCTTACCTGCTAAGGAAATCTTTCTCGCTGGCTTAGTTGGATTCTTAAATCCTCAATTTGCCTTTTCATGACTCTGATCCCAGCTCTCAAATTCGTATTAACTTTTCTGATGAATTATGTTTCCTTTAATGCATGAACTGTCTAGGTATAGTATTGGGTGTTATAGTCAACCACCTCGGGTATTGAAAATGTTTTGTCTTCCCACAGAGCCTCCATTTTATTAAACTGAGCTTCGTTGATTGCATGTTTTCTTGAGGCTTTCTTCAATCTAGAAATTTCAAGGTTTGCTAACCTCAACTTATTTTTCAGCTCTTCAACACTATATTCCTCCTGAGGGATAACTGTCTTTTTCAACTCTTCCTGCAGCTATGAAGATGTTTCTAATGGAGTCAAAGGTCTTTCATGAGTTTTTTCGATCTCCTCTGTTTCACCTGCTTCTGGCAGCATCTCCTGTACCTATTTGAAATGCCTCGTCATAGGTCTTCTCGGCTTAAGGACAAATTTAGCAACATGATCATCAAACTTGAGATTTTTCGAGGCTTTGATCTCTTTGGTCTTATTTTTACCTGATTTTATCAAATCTACTTGAACCAGTGGAGATTCTTCAATATCAATAGCTTGCAGTAAGTCATTCAAGTTTCCCTTTGAAACTGGGCTTTCCTCAGTAACCATTGTCTTTCCTTTTTCTTTAGCTATCTGGCTCCTAGTCCTTCTTCTCTGAACTACTTCACCTATAGATGATTCATGCACATGCTCTTTGATCTAAGTTTTCTCTTTCTGGGGCTATTGGGGTGTGTCTTGAATTATCAGTGTTCTGGTGGGCTCCTTTACTTGTTTCCTAGCCTTCAATTTTGTAAATCTCCCAGCTCTTGTTTCTACATTATGACTAGTTGTTGGTGGAGAATTTTTCACAGCTTGAGGATTGAGACCAATTTCATTCTTCAAGCCAGACATAAATATGAACGTGGACTAGCCCCTGTCTATTCTTTGGAGTTCATGCAAAACGATCAACTTGACTAAGCCGTGGTGAAACAATGAGGTCTTATAGGCTTCCTTCTTTAATTGAACCTTGTTGCACATTTTGCCTAGGATACGAAACAAGTAGAAAGGTAAATCCAAAGATATTTTACCTTATTATATCTCCCCTCACAAGTAAAGTACCTTTGTATGCAGGTAAGTAAATTGGCATATGAGTCCTTGACATAATTTCTGGGCACATACTTGCTTAAATCTGAGTCAATGAACTCCGACTTCAGAAATTATTTGCAGGGGATCATATCAAATTTGAAATTTTTAAGCCATCTCTCTTGTCCCCTTAGAATCTCGGTGACTGTGGAGATTACTTCTGGTGAGATTTGCAGTTCAAGCATGCCAACTTTTGAATTCAATCTTGTGAAATTCAAGGCAAATTCTTTGGTGATTTGTGCATGACCTCCCTCGAGTTTCTCGCAAAAATTCCAACATCCAACCTGCTTGAATGCAAGTTCCACTTCTCTGTTCTTCAAGATAATGTCTAAACCTTCAGGTTCGCTCCTCAAACATCTGCCTGACCTGTGCTCCTTTCTTTCTGTAGACCCTTCCATGAGACTCCAGCGTAATGAAAACTTGATAGACTGGTACTGTCTCAACCTTTGGTCACTGCCTCGCTTGAATACTGCCTCGCTTAACATTCAGTAATTCAAATTTAACATTTGCTGATTTGTTCTTTGTGCAATGAATGCAATCATAATTGTGAATGTGAATACTTGGCTCTTCTTGAAACTTTCAATCCGAGCATATCAAGGTACCTAATGACTCTAATGATGAAGATAAGCAGTTGGACATGATAGGAGAAGTGTATAAGATGACAGTGGATGATGAAACCATAACGGAATTTGATAGATATGACAGCTAAGAAAGATTTTCTACAGATCCGCACGAATCTCCGATTTCATAGCATAGCGAGTGTAAAATCTGGGTTATGCGCTACGAAAACAACTAAACTATGTTTGCGCTATGAAAACACCTAAAGCATTTCGTAACACATAAGAACCTTTACAAAAAGCTTGATACAGGGAATCTATGTAAGTTATGGGACCAATGGTGAATGAGAACAGACTATTGATCTTTATTTAACCATACTACCAAGAGTCCTAAGACTTAGACACTAAATTAAACATGGAAACACTAAACTCAGACTAACACCTAACCCTCACAATCAAACTGATGTGAACAATTTAGAAATTGTTTCTTAAGTGATAACAAACCTGCTGCCAGTAGGCATCTATAGCCTCTACGGGGATGCCTTTTGAACCCCATGAAATGCTTGTGTCCCACCTATTAGATATTGATTCCAAGTCATTTAAGAGAATTTACTTTTTTCTTTTTTTTTAAGAAATTAATTGAAGGCCATTGTCCTAGCTTGGTAACTGGCTAACGACAATGCCATTCACAAGAGCTAATAAGAATGAAAAAGTTGTCTCATGAAGGGACCTCTTGTCTTCCAACTTTTTTAGTTGAAATCCATTACCCTCGCTTGGTGACCAGTAGCGGTAATGTCATTCTCCTTCGGACCCATGATCATAGTAGGTCGGCTCATAATGAGACCTCATATGCCTCAATTAATATGTTTATGTTTCTAGAAAAAAACTCTGATTATGATTAACCTCAAATATGTTACTTAATAGGTGGGGAAGCAAATCTACTCCTTAAAAGTGCAAGATGGCGTGGAAAGATTTTAATTACTACTTTTTACTGATTGGCCATGCTACCTTAAAGACTTATTTTAAAAAAACATCTCAGGTAATGACTAAAAATATTCCTCTAGTTGGTCATGCCCAAGGTTCTTATGAAATGTTTTAGAGTTTTGTAGGTGTGGTCCACCATATGAGGTCTCTCATTAATACTTTCAAAGAGGGACTTGCAAAGGTTTCCTGGATGATAGTTTGTTAGAATAGGAGAAAAGTATTACATGTAACTTATAACAATACCCTTCACTGACATATTGATCAATAATCAAATTCAATTTATAAAATATGAGGCATTAAGTCTGTAGTTCTTCAGAGAAGTCTCACCATGAGAGTACACATAATAATAGAAATTTCAAATGTTGTGCTTTTAGGGAATCACAGTTTCAAGAGTGTTGTTATACATCTTTATTCATTACTCTCGTATTACCCTACCCTATTTTTAAAGAGATAAATATCACCTTTAAGTGTAAGCATACTTTCAATGTAGCCATGTGCGTAACAAAATGCTGAATCTACTCACACTTAGTTTTAAAGAATAAACTTCAAGACGTACCAAAGTATGAGCAACCAATTGCTTTAATTGATATGGTACCAAGGGATGCTAAATGATGAAGGAATAATATGTGTTGATCACTACTTGAAACTAGGATTTAATGAAATCCAAATATTTATGATTCTCCAACTTATGCAAGTCTTCCATAGTTTGATGGTCACTCTCCTGGAGGTAGAAGGGATCTAGTGAAGGACAAAATATAAATCCCTCAAACTCGGGCTCAAATATCTAATTTTCAGATTGATAAGAATGGTTGAGAGATATTCTAGGGTTTTGAGCTTCAACAACATTTTTAGAGCATGTTCCAATGAAATATTACTCCTCTAGTGGTCTTTGAATTATATCTTCCTAGGGTGAATGTTGTGCGGTAATAGGGGAAGTTTCCAAACTCATTCCCTTTCCAAACATGGAAGGTGTAACATTTTGTTCAATAGGGGAATCAATGAGAAGAATATGTTTCAAATTGTTTTGCAACGTGATGTTTTAGATTAGGGTTTAGGATATGGTTTGGGCTAGGGTTTTCGTTAAGGCTTGGACTAAGATTTGGATTTGGATTAGGATTAGGCTTTTGACTAGGGTTAGGTCTAGGTTTTTGATTAGGGAATAGTCTAGGGTTAGGTCGACGGTATGGATTAGGGTTTAGTTTAAGGTATGGACTAGGGTTAGGTCTAAGGTATGGATTAGAGCTAGGGTATGGATCAGGGTAAGCTTGCACATGCAGCTGGGACCATGGAGGAGGATGACTCGGTAGTGCATTGCAAATAAATTGTGGTTGTTGTTGATGCTCATGTAATTGAGTTTGAATGAGAGATTGCCCTGGAGAGAAGGATCCAAGCCATTCTTGAGGCCATGGGGATATTTGGCTCAAGGATGAGGTCCAAGGAGATGGCCACTATGGCCATGAAGTAAGATATCCATGTGGAGGAGGATTACATTTTTTCCATGAAATTGTAGGATTATAGACATGTTGAGGAACCTGCTCAAGATAATAAACATTATTCCAAGTACCAAATGGTTATGGGTTTTTAGTTATACCTCCTAATTTATTTGATTCCTTACTTGATTTCGTGGGTACCTTTAGTAATCCTGGTAGTGATGGGCCACGTTTCGGTTGAATGATCATCTTCACAAATTTTAGAAACTTTCAGGCTACTAAGTGGACACTTTCCAAGGAAGTGTTTCATTCGACAATTGGTGCAAAAGATAAGCAGTGGTTCCTCATATTTCTTCTGTTCTTCCTGCAAATAATCCAATTTTGAAATCAAATATTTAATAATATTATTTTTATGTTCAAGAAAAATATTAAATTTTGCACTTGTTAATTCCTGATTGGATTAGTTGTATGTCATTGTAGTAGCATCAAAACTCCTCATTGAATGATTCCTCAAAATACCATTTTCTTGTTTTTAGAAAGCCAATTGGTACATTTGTTAGCACATGAATAATGTATATATATATGTAGGTAGGTGTTCTTACAACACAAGAGAAAAATGAAAAACCTTAAATAACCAAAGATATGCAAGAAATAAATAAATTCAAAGAACATATTGCAAGAGAAACTAGGTGAAGGAAAAAGCCAAATGCAACAGGTCACCAAGGTCAATCCCCTAAGTGCCTCCTCGACAACGGTGCCAAAATGTTAGGTGCAATATAGGGCATATTAATGTTCAACATTTTATTGTCAATTTAGGAGTTCATGAACTTTGAGGCACAATACTGGAAATGCTAGAGAGAACCCCTGGCAACCTGCAAAGAAAATTCTAGTCTCACTAGCACATTAATCTCAACAAATTAAATGTAATCCTACACTTCAAAGGAAATTTCAGGAGACACCAATCCTCACAATTGAAATCATGCAAAAAATAAAAGGCAATCCCACACTATTAGAAATTGCAAAAGGAAATCTTAATTATGGGAAAACAGAAGATAAATCCTAAATAGAAACCAAGCAATGCTAGAACAACATAAAATAGGAAAACTGTAAATGCTGGAATTAATTCAAGAGAAATTCAAAACCATTCTTTTTGCAAAGAAAAATAACAAGTCTGCACTAATTTTTCCGCATCTATCTCTATGTAGCAAAAATCCTTTTCAAGAAATTACAACTAGAAGGCATCAACAAACCTTGGCAAGTAAATTTATTGTGTAAACAAATCTATGAAAGAAATTGATCCCATATAAATTCTCTCACATTCTTTGTCCCTAAAAATAAATCTTGGGAAGGTGACTAGAAGTCTAAAGGCAACTACAATGGGGGGGAAACATTGTCGAATTCAAACATAATGTAGTTTCATTTCATCAATGTCGACTCTGGAGTATACATGAATCACAATTTCGAATAACAAAAATGTATATGTGATCTCTTCTTCTAAGTAATATGTGGCCTCTGTAAGCATAGTAATTTAAGATTTAATAAATACTTCAATACCTCCAAAACCATAATTAATTAGAAAGGGGAAAATCGATCTCACATTCTAGAGCATGAACCCGTTGGATTTGGACCAATTTAAAAATTTTTAATTGCGCATTAAAAGCTCATAGAGGAAGGGTATCAATGCATAAGCCAAACTTTTGAACACAAAACAACTGGGGGGACATATCATGACATGCAAGCTGATCTAGTATTCGATATAAAAAAAAAACTTTCTAAATTGGAAGAACAATTCTTCCAATATCGTATTCATGCAAGAATTCAAATGACATCAGTTTTAAAGAAGGAGAGAGACTGAAAAGAATTAAATATTATAATATGATCTTACACACATTTACCACATAACAAATGACAATTTAAATGCAATCCAACCTAATCCTAAAAGATTCAGAGTGGTGTCAAGATGGACTGCTGGCCAACCCAGCCAGCTTGCACCCTCTATCAACGACCTAGTTCATAGAGAGATTAAAATCATAAAACACATAAAATGATTAAAGAGAACATAACTTGAAATGCCTTGATTAATATTTGAAATCTTAGTCTTTGCATCATGCAGGAAAATATTAGACTCCAACAAATAGAGGGAGAAACCCACAGACTAACGATGCCTGCGTAATTCTACATTTGGAACATCTCCTCCCCTCTTCCTTCTATGCATTCGTGTCATGCATGTATGTTTTCTCCAGGCGATCTCTAAGTTTATATAGATATTGGAATTACAAATTGGGATATTAACAAGCCAATCAAAATACATAAGGGACAAATTACAAATCATAACAATTTTCCATGGATAAAATCAAATTTGCAACTGAATGTCGAATAAAGGAGCTGAATCTGGTACATAAGGGACTATTTTTGTAAATCCTTCCTCTTTTCTTGGTATGAGGTTGTTGGTGGAACAAGTGCAATATTGACAAATCAATTTCTTCCCTATGATTCAAACTATCAGCCAAGTAATTTCCTCCATATTTGAGTAGTGTACGCACTCCTTGACTCCAGTGCAGGAACGTAAGTATGGTGTAATAACTTGATGCATAATGCAGTACTATGATGCATTGCATACTCTACTTTATCACCACCAATTCCAGTGGATGAGGCTGATAAGGGCGCCCATGAACCCAACATTGGTGTACGTTGTTACATCTTTTTTGCTCAATGGAGAATAGAACAGAAGCATGAAGAATATCATAAGTCTGTAGATATGAATCAAATGCCTTACACCAATAATGAAGAACCCCAATGAGTCCATGATCCTAAATTGTAGGAAACGTGATTGGTTCACTGACAGGAACTAGATTCATTACCCTACACTCGATATGTTGATCCTATAGTGTTGTAGCATACTCGCCAAGGTCGGCCTTCATGTCAATCACATTTCAAACTTCTGTCTCTTCCAGCCAAGCCTGCGTAAGTAGCTTTTCACAACCATATTCCAGTATCTAGTTTCTGCAATAAAAATACATGTTTTTTCTAGATATGCATCTATCTATGTAGACTCTAATCTCTCAGGTGGATTATGCTCATATTATGCTTGATGTGAAGTGCACAGTGCAAGAATTCTTCAGAGTGAAGGAAGCCATTGTAAAATGATGCAGGAATCCCAATACATGAATTTGTTGAACGGTATAGGAAGGTGAATGCAGGACACAGCCCTGTTGGCATAGGAGAGACATGTATGAAAACATGATCAAGTCTGTTGTAAACTTGTAAACGCACAAACTATTATTAATGATGTTTAAATTCCATTAAAACAAGGGAAATAGTAAATAATTGTGAAAATAACCATTCAAACTAAACAAAATAATAAGGAATTTCGAGTAAAAGGTGATATAAAGCAAGAGAAACATAGGCCTAAAAAAATACATGAGGCTTGCTGGATGATAACCATAGAGAATAACTCTAATGATAGCTGAACTGAGAAATCTATAAGGCTTGCTGGCTGATAATCACAGAGTAAGCTTAGATCATAGTCCAACTGAGAAACCATGAAGGGTTGCTGGTTGATAATTACTGAGTAGTGACTTTGCCTTTAAGGGTTGATAAATCCACTAGAGACTATGATCTTTTACAACTTCTGAGAGGTGGAGGCACCTAGGTTTAGTGGGACGATAAAACCTGATGGTAGTTCCATGGGGTTGGGTTGAGAACACATATGGAAGTTCCATTGAGAAGATTCTGGAGAGTGTGCTCTTATTCATTCAAAGATATCAAAACTAATAAAACCTCCTTATCATTAAATATATCTTTCTCTCTCCCCATATGATTTGATACTCTCTATGTCTAAATCCCTAGAGATGTTGCTTTTTTGTATTATAAGTCATTCTGTTTAAAAGGAAATGTTTTGTTCCTTATGTGATTTTTTTTTTTTATAGTTGGTGGGTGGAGGAAATGTAGCCTTGACAGACCTTGTTTTAGCTAATGATATTGGTTTAATTTCCTGAGTGGATGATGGCTATATGTGAGTGGATTTGTTCATTTTATTTATTTTATTAATTTGATAGATGGTGGTTGAAGGCGGTGTATCCTTAAAACACATTATTTCATCTGATATTGCCAATTTTCTATTCTGAAGGCACTCCTTCTCAAGAGTCTAGAATGTGGCTCAAGGGTGAAAAATGTAAGAAATATTTCGCTACAACTTGTTGAAGCTTGGGTGGAAAATTAGAGTCCTAATCTTAGTTGGCAAGTCCTTTGAAGAATAAGATAAGTAGTCATGTTCTATATGCCAGTGAAATTTATATACATAGATATTGTATTATCTAAATTCAATTAGTGTGTATGGAACATGGCTTCTTGAATAAACATGAATTGTTGATGCTTTAGTTATTTCCTAAATATTAGTACCTGCACTTATAGATGATTTAAAATGTTAATTCCCATAATGCAAATTCATGTGTGATTCTAAGGATTGATCTAACTCTTGTGTGTGGTGCAATCGTGTTTATGCTCGAGGTACAGGTGATTCTAGATGAATGTTTGCTATATTTTTTAAATACCATTGGGCATATGAGGATGTTACATCCATGTATAGATAGGAATATGACTTCCTATATTGATGATTGATGTGAATTCTTTAGGATATGGTTCAGGATTCCTATGTTGATCTGAGCATGGAACTGTGCTTAAATATTGTGTAAATCTCTATGATATTAACAGTTTGTAAGCAATCTAAATGCCGGGATTAACTACAAGACTAAGTCAGTGGAGTGTCTATTCTTTCATTTACCAAGAATAATAAATAAGTGAGTTCATGGTATTTGTAAGCTTATTTGTACTGACATGTATGTATATATATGTATGTATGTATGTACTTATATATATGTATGTATGTATGTAAACTTATATATGTTTGTACTTACAAATACATACACACACACACATAATGACACTTCCTTGGGAGCATAACTATCATGCGAATCATATGTATGTAAATAATTGGGTTACCATATTTAGTATGAGACTCGGCTTTGTTGCTTCATAAGACTGTGTACATTTTTTAGATTACTTAAATTATTAATCTAGCCTGTGAATTAATGTATAGGGCTACATGTATAACTATACACAAAGTATTGAAATAGGTACTGGATCGTTTAGTCATGCCCTACATGTCGAATTAGGTTCACGTGGGTTAATTCACATAGAACAGAGTTAAACGCTAACTTAGAACAAGGCCAGGGCTAGCGAGACCTTGGGGAAAGGGTTTTGAGCCATGAAGAGGCCACATGGCCAGGTGCTAGTACCAAAGGATGGGGTGCTGATGCCAATTGATGACATGCAATGAACGTTGGATTGACAACACAGATTGGAATGCAAAACCCCTCCCTGAATGTCAGCAGGGGAGAGTGGGGCCCACTTTCAACCACCGTTGTCAGATCTTCTCGAATATTGAGGGCTGTCAAATATTTGGTGCAGGACTGTGTAATGGAATCATGAACATGGACCCCCTTGTGATGTGTTAGGGGGTCCACATTTGTTGTTGGCTATTGATATTCCTCTAAATCAAGAGTCGTTGAATAGACATGGTGGAACTCCATGTCTGAAAATAGATTTAGGGACCTGCGGAGGGGCCTAAAGAATTTTCATAAAGAAATTCTTAATATAAAAGGTTAGAAAAATACTGAGTCTAAAGATCGCATAATACACTTAAGTTGGGCTGGATCAGAAAGTCACCAAGGTCATGACTTAGCCCTAGTCAAGAGTTGGCTCTGGTTGGGTTTCTACCCTAGTTGGTTTTAGATTGGGTTGGTCACACAAGTTGGGATTTATGCAGTCAGGGTGGGATACTAGGTCTCGGAGTCGAAATTTGGGGTCCTATTAAGGATAGAGGTTGGGAGTTAGTAGTCGAGGCTCCAATAAGGATAAAGGTCGAGAGTTAGTGTTGTGGGTGCATGTGAAATTGGGTTGCATGGAGAGGCTTGACTTGACCTTTCATCAACAATGTGGGGCTCTAGGCCTTCGTAATGTGACATATGCCATGATGTGTAACATTAACCCTTGTGTCGAGGTGAGGTTGCCACGCAGGCACCATATGGCATGGGTAGGAATAAAGAGGTGAAATGTTGAGGATACATAACTTCTAATCCAGAAACTAGATTGGGGTAAAGTTTATATCACCAGAAAGGTCTTGGTGAGACAAATGCAATGACATTGTTTATTTTGGGTTTTGAGGAAGTTGATAAATGACATAGAAATTTAGACCCCATTTCCATAATTAAACCTTGGATGTTGGGCTAGAAAAATAACCACCTTTAATGGGACATGTTCCACTTCAGCAACGTTGTTGGTCACCTCTCCCAATCCCCAAGAAATTTTGAATTCTTGGTTATTTTCATGATGAATAATCACTCCCTCGTTCCTGGTGCCTCTAGGTTTCCTTTCATAGCCCCATCAAAAAATAAAATATATTTCTTACGTTGAGAGATCCAGGTCTTGAATTCCTCTCACGTGCTTCTAGTTTTTCAAGTCTCTTTTGGATTTTGATAGTCTATGGGAAAGGATGAGATATTAAGGAGTTGAACCAAAATAATTCTTAGGATTCCAAGTTTGAATCCTCATCCTTTATTTCTTTGGCCTAGATAATTTCCCCTATAAGTCCAATAACCTTTGGCAACTACGTTGGTGTCCTCTTCATTTTTAAAAATGATTTTTTTTTCTAACCAAAACTTCCAACAAAATACTTTTGTAGAGGTTTCCAATATCATTTTCATCTTCTTCTTCCCCATAAAGGATCCCATGTAGCACTTGGACGCTCTCCTTAACATATATGAAATAATAGTGGGCAAATTAATTCAATTCCTAAGAGATTTGAAGACAAGAACTCAAGTTTCCTTGGAAAAAGGTATTTCGATGAAAATATGATTAATTGTCTCCTTATTATTTTTGCGTAGGACGTAGCATGAAGGGCCCTGGATCCCACGCTCTAAAAGGTTAATTGCAAGCAAAATTTTCTTATGAACTAGAGTCCAGAAAAAGGCATTGATCTTAAGGAGGAAATTAAGATTCCAAATTTCACCCACATGCTTGAAGAGGATGATGCATGCCCAGGATTTAGGAGGTGGTCATGCCATATTTTTACTGAGTAGGGGGAGCATCTCGAACCATGAGAATCATCCTCCTTGACCGAGGCCAAAGTGCACCATGCTAGAAGTGATTCCATCCCTTTGCTTTCTCTATTTAGCGTTTTCAGAATATGTCAAATAAAATTATTATAATGTTATAAGTGATGCAACATGTGGGCCAATGTTGGTTGAGGTACACGTTATTTTTGGTAGGTAATACATCTAATATAGTTAGTTGGGGCCACAACATATGTGGGTTCGACCCTGAGACTGAGGACCTTCAAGCCTTTATATATCAAAAGAATTATCATTCTGCCACAACATTATGACTATGAAGAAAAGGTTGAGCCTTGGTTTTTGTGTGCTAGTTTGTCACTGTGTATGTGATAATACACTCTTATTGTGCCCTTTTGGAGATTAAAGGAATTAGAAAGTGTTGTGTGGGGTTCTTAGAAGATTTTGTACAACTACAAAATAGAGTGTCAACTTTTGAGATTAAAGACATTGATGTAATTTCAGTTATTTTTGCATCATAATTGAAGAGACCACTCCATTAGAAATAGAACCAGAAACATAGTCCACACTAGGTGAACTCCATTATCAATCTCATTATATTATTTTTTATTTATATGTAGTTATTTCTTTCTATTCATAATCCTTTCAATGCTTTTCATTAAGTTTGTTATTTCGCATTCTATTTAAGAAGAAAATTCATAAACTCATACTAAAATATCTTAATCACGTAGGCATTGTTAGTGTTGAAGAATGTAACAATTAAAAATAAAAGGGAGTGTTAAAGTGTAATCTCACTTGCATGACCAAGTTTAAATGATTAGTTATTTAAGATTTCTCTTTGTAGATTAGATATAATTTTGTTAACTATTTAAATTGTTGTTAGTGTTTGAAAATGTCAATTTTTATTATTTTTATCTATTTAATAATACCCCTAATAGTTTTGGGTCCCTTCATATCTATGTCGACCTACAAAACTAACAACATGCTCTTAAATTAGGAAACAATAATGTATTTCGAACTTAATGAGGTTAGATTGAGTGGTCATGCATTCATGTATCATTGTTACCTCAATTGGGCGGCAACAACTAAGAAGTGTGACTTCAACAATTATAAGGTAGGGATGAAAGTCATATCTTGTTAGGATATGTTTTGGTTTTAGATTAGTAAATGTTATAATTATATATAATAATATTCTAGTTGTGAATCAGTAAAGAGATAGATATTATTGATCAAGGGATGGAGAGACGCTTTACAATTTAGTATGGGAGAGATATTGTAAAGAATTATTAAATAAAAAAATAATAATAATAAAACATAATGTTGATTAAATTTAAAATAAAAATAAAAATAAAAAATCAATTCAATTTGTTATATTATAAATTTGTTTTTAAACCTAATGCGATAAATCGAGAAGATAATCTACACAATCATGAAGCTCACAGAAACCTCAAAGACAAAATACTCACCCAATACGGAAGGGGGATAATGAAAGAAGTCACAGATTTGAATGACACAGATTTCTCTTAACGAAAAAGAAGACTAATCTTACATTCTTAAAGAGATGTAGAGATGTTGGCAATGCATCTCATACATCTATATATTAAATTGAAAATAAGACCAGTCTTTCAATAATCTTTCACATCCTAAAGATGAACCACCATTCCTGGTTCGAAACGTCGATCAACAAGAAACCTAATGTAATGAATCCGGAAAATAATCTACACAATAATGAAGCTCGTATAAACCTCAAAGAGAAAATACTCACCCAATATAGAAGGGAGGTAATGAAAGAAGTTCGCAGATTTGAACGACACAGATTGTTCTTAACGAAAAAGAAGACTGATCTTACATTCTTAAAGAGATGCAGAGATGTCGGCAATGCATCTCATACATCTATATATTAAATTGAAAAATAAGACCAGCCTTTCAATACTCTTTCACATCCTGAAGATGAACCACCATTGCTGGTTCGAAACGTCGATCAACAAGAAACCTAATGCAATGAATCTGGAAGATAATCTACACAATCATGAAGCTTGCAGAAACTTCAAAGACAAAATACTCACCCAATACGTAAGGGAGATAATGAAAGAAGTTCATAGACTTGAACGACACAGATTGCTCTTAACAAAAAATAAGCTTGATCTTACATTCTTAAAGAGGTGCAGAGATGTCAACAATGCATCTCATACATCTATATATTAAATTGAAAAATAAGACTAGTCTTTCAATGATCTTTCACATCCTGAAGATGAACCATTATTGTTGGTTCGAAACATTGATCAACAAGAAACCTAATGCGATGAATCCAAAAGATAATTTACACAATCATGAAGCTTGTAGAAACCTTAATGACAAAATACTCACCGAATACGGAAGGGAGATAATGAAGGAATTTCGCAGATTTGAATGACATAGATTGCTCTTAACGAAAAAGAAGACTGATCTTACATTCTTAAAGAGATGCAGAGACGTTGGCAATGCATCTCATACATCTATATATTAAATTGAAAAATAAGACCAGTCTTTCAATAATCTTTCACATACTGAAGATGAACCACCGTCGCTGGTTTGAAACATCGATCAAGAAGAAACCAAATGCGATGAATCCAGAAGATAATCTACACAATCATGAAGCTTGGAGAATCCTCAAAGACAAAATACTCACCCAATACGGAAGGGAGACAATGAAAGAAGTTTGCAGATTTGAATGACACAGATTGCTGTTAACGAAAAAGAAGATTGATCTTACATTCTTAAAGAGATGCAGAGATGTCGGCAATGCATCTCATACATCTATATATTAAATTGAAAAATAAGACAAGTCTTTCAATAATCTTTCATATTTTGAAGATGAATCACTGTTGCTGGTTCGAAATGTCGATCAACAAGAAGCCTAATGCGATGAATCCAGAAGATAATCTACACAATCATGAGTCTCGCAGAACCTCAAAGACAAAATACTCACCCAATACGGAAGGGAGATAATGAAAGAATTTCGCGGATTTGAACGACATAGATTGCTCTTAACGAAAAATAAGATTGATCTTACATCTTTAAAGAGATGCAGAGATGTCGGCAATGCATCTCATACATATATATATTAAATTGAGAAATAAGAAAAGTTTTTCAATAATCTTTCACATCCTGAAGATGAACCACCATTGCTGGTTCGAAATGTCGATCAACAAGAAACCTAATGCGATGAATCCAGAAGATAATCTACACAGTCATGAAGCTCGCAGAAACCTCAAAGAGAAAATACTCACCCAATACAGAAGGGAGATAATGAAAGAAGTTCGCAGATTTGAACGATACAGATTGTTCTTAACGAAAAAGAAGACTAATCTTACATTCTTAAAGAGATGCAGAGATGTTGGCAATGCATCTCATACATCTATATATTAAATTGAAAAATAAGACCAGCCTTTCAATAATCTTTCACATCGTGAAGATGAACCACCATTGCTGATTTGAAACGTCGATCAACAAGAAACCTAATGCGATGAATTCGGAAGATAATCTACACAATCATGAAGCTCGCAGAGACCTCAAACACAAATATATATATTATATATATATATATTATATTAATAACAAACATTAAAATAAAATTTAAATAATAATATAAATATTCGTAATCATAACATTTTAAAATATAATATAATAGACATATAAAACTTAATAAATTTAATTAATAACTATATAAATATAAATAAGAATATTTTATACATGCAAAGATATAGAATATAAAATAATAAATAAATAAATAACATTGCATCATATAAATTAAAATAATTATTTATATTTATATATATTATATTAAACCATTAGTTATTTAAATTTTTGTAATAAACATATAACAATTTAGTACATAATATAAAAAAAATGTTGTAAATACTTAATAAATTTAAATATGAATTATAATTAATTTATATATATATATATATATATATATATATTAATTAATTATATTTATGTTATATATATATTTAAAAAATGTTAAATATATTTATATAGAGATTTGAAATTTATATAAACATAATAATATAATTAAAAATTTATTTTATCTTTAGATTTACAAAAAATTATCTATCTTTAAATCTAAACATTTTCTCGAGTTTTATATTTAAAAATCGCAATTATTCCCAATGTGAAGGCGGTCATTGCACTCTACACTCTCAGCCGTCATTCATGTCCCCGTTAACCTACACTCTCAGCCAACATTCATCTCTGGTTTCGGTGGTCAAGTCACCGCTATACAGGAAGATAAACCTGGGTGACCAAATTAAAGTAAAGATGGCAGTAGCTACAGCCATCCCGGGAAAGTTAGGTTGCGTGGGATCTATCTCAGGTATCATTGTTGATACCTGTAGCTACCACCATCAGGGGAAGTTAATGCCGCGTGGGCTGTATTTGAGGTATCATCGTGAAAGTCAACAGCAACATCGTCTTGATTATATAGAAAAGCCCGGCACTCGTTTAAACTCGAATTCATGTCCTAATTATGCTCAATTAAAAGTGGGCTGGAAGAGTTTGGTTAAAGATAATTCTGTTAATGAAGTGAATTTGGCTATTAAAAGTTGATATAAATAAATTGAGAGAATAAAATTGACTTTTAATAAATCGAATTGCTATTTTTTCCCCTTTTATAAATGAGATTAACATATTTAAAATTTTTACCACTATTACAAAAAAAATATATTAATTTTTGAAAAGTTAACATTATTATAAAAAAAAATGATTTTTGAAAAGTTAACATTATTATAAAAAAATGACTAATATTTTAGATTAATGTTTTTTTAAAGTTAATATTATTATAAAAAAAAAGGAAAAAAGTGATGAACATTTCATCATAAAAATATAAGGAAAATTATATTGTATAGTTTAGGGAATTAATTATTATTATTTTAGAAATTAAATTTAATAAAAAAATTATTTATTTTTTTAATATAAAATTACAGAACTTCAAATTGTAATGGACAGTTATAAATTTAAAATTATGCTATGTTTAAGTAATTCTTAATTTAATTTTGCTTGAGATATTAAGTATTATTATCTCAAAAATTATGAAGAAAATTAGTGGATTTTTTATTGGAAGACATAAATGATGTATAAGAAGTGACTTTTTAATATATCATGAAGTTACTATAAAATTTGTGGGATCAACAAAATTATTTTAACAATAATGAAGAAATTTCTTTAAAAGAGAATAATTAAAAACTATTTCCACAAATTAATAGTTTATAGAATAAAATGCAATATAATTAAAGGTAGAACATAAGAATCAATATCTCTAGATCTAGAGAAGAAATAATTAAAGGAGGACAGACAAAATTCTTCCTGAAAGAAGCTTAATTAGAGATTGCTTAGAAAAACAAAAGGTTAAAGAATGAGAAGAAAAATAGTTGGACACTTGAAGTAAATTTGACAAGTTAGAAAATGGTGAAGACTTTTTTCCATTATAATCAATTTTTCTTACACAAATTAAAAAATAGAAGGATAAATTAAACACAACCATAAGTAGACTAATTACCAATAGAGATTTCTAATTATTTAACGATAAAACAATGGCTAATCTAAGCAAAGTAGGGATATGAGATATTATTAAATATCAATGTGCAAATGATGGAAAATCCAAATATCTTTGGCAATAAGATTTCATGATTAATAAAGTTACACAAGGGTGTAAAAAAGACATACTATGAAACATGAAACAAGAAAACACTAAAAATATGGTAAGAAAAAATCATGTGACATGAATTCCCTATCAACATTCAAATAACAAGAGTTATAATAAGGTCCAAGGGATAGCTCACAGGGTGGAGTTCCTATTGCTAAGAACCTCGCTTATTGGGAGGCCACGGGATCAAATCTCCTCGACGGCCTTGCGGTTAGACCTTGCTAGTTTGGTCGATGGATAGATCCCTTTGGGTTGATCTGCGTAGAATTTCCCATGGATGTAGTGACCACTCAGTGTCTGTGAACCACCCTTAAAAAAACAAGAGTCATAGTAAGAAAAGAAAAAATCAATATGAAAAGTTAAGTGAATATTTTATATGGAATATTACCATTCCCAAATCATAAAAGTTGTTAGCTACTTGATTTTGCAAAAAAATTGGATCAAGATGGTATACGTTTTACAATAAAATGATTTTTCTCAACATATTGTAAGTGATATCATATCATATCATGAACCTTGATAACTTTAAAAAAAAAAAAACTCAAAAGGAATGACAAGCTACAACAAAAACATATACTTTTACATAAATGCATTGAAGACAAAAACATATTGAAAATGTAAGTAATATAATATACATTTAACATCTCCCGGCTGCGGGTGTTAGAAGTTAAGGGAGGTACGGGGGCGGGCTTCCCACTGGGCAAGTGGCAGCCCAGTCCTGCCACCTGTACAAAGCCATTAAAGGCCTGCCACCCCTTTTGCATCATATTGAAACCTGGTTATGAACCTCATAGCAAACCAGCCGCCCTTGGCATTCGGCTCCACGCGCGCAATGTTATTTCGGCTTTCGGGAGGCAGAGGCAGTGTCTTGGTACGCTCATGGCGCGGAATGCAAACGCGCAGTATATCTACAGTGCCAAGGAGATGGTAAAGCATTTCATTCATGTTGTTTGGTCTATTGTTCTGCTGTGGGTTAATCTGGTTGGTAGTGTGCAGCACTGTGGACGCCGCAGAGGGCCTCACAGGCACAGGCCTCAGTCAGTGTTTCCTACAGAGCTGGTTCCTTCTGTGAAGTTTTATGTCCATCGTGTTCATCTCTCCCTCGCTCCAAAGCTCCCCTATCGCAGTCGTCGGAGGTTTATTCCTTTGCCTATGAGTCTGGTAGCCTTGGCTCAAACTGGTGATTTTCCCATGCATTATGAGCATTTTCCTTCTTCTCTTGTAACTTCTCGTGCCATCCTGCCTTCTGTTCATCCGCCCTACCATTCGTTGTCCAGCTTCAGCTCCCCGCACCTCATCTTAGTCAATTCCTACCCGCCATGCCAAGGGAAAGGCCTCGCCTTAGCAATCGCAGAGGCGGGTCTCGGGGAGGAGCCGGCGGTAGAGCCAACCCGACACGCTCCTCTGGTTCTTTGTCAGATGATGCTCGCAGTGCCAGGTGAGGTCTAGGGCGAGGTCGTGGGCGGGCTCACGCCTCTGTCTCTGAGTATATCTCACATCCCACTTCCCGGTTCAGCTTCCCGTCCCTTCTGGATAGTGATACATATTATGTATCTGTTAAAATTGAAAAATGTGAACGGGCTGTCCCCCAGCCAATTGAAGAGGAGCACAGGCCTCCTGCTCCAGCGCTGCATCAACCAGCTTTGCCTCCCGCTCAAAGAATTTGTCAATCTGTTCAACCCCCAGCACTGGTTCTGGGTTAGAGAAGTTTACCAGAGACATCAGGAGGTGCAGTGGCGGGTCCAAGTGCGCCAGCAGAAGACGACGCGCCCTACATGGACTCAAGCGAGCCGGATCCATATAGTTGCAGGGTGGTGGAGGAGCAGCCAACTTCTAGGACTCTTGGAGGGCGGGTAATGCACTATAATTTTGTTAGTCTGGTTGGTCATGTTCTCTGTTTCCACAGCGCAATTTTCTTTGTACAGCTGAAGCTATGCTCAGCTCCATGCTTGATAATCTCAGTTCTTCAGTGTGCTTTAGTCTACGGCTATCTAGTCTGAAGTAATAGTCTGGGGATGGGGTCTTTTGCATCTACAATGGGAAAATGTCTAGGTCAGTAAGCTTACCTTTTGAACGGTTAGAGTTTTTGAACAGTCAGCTGGTCTTCCAGATAGGTTTAGTGACAAATGTCTGTCTGGATATGTGTTTCAAGGTGCCAAATCCATCTCTGTATGGTGAAATCTGAGGCATGCCTCATTGTAACTTTTTGAAGTTTTTTTGTACCATAATAGAAGTAGCCTAATTTACAAAAAAAAAAAATATACATTTAACATCAATAAATAATAATCACGATAATAAATGATAATTAGCAATAACTAAAAGATCACATTATCTAAATAATGTCTCATCTATTATGACTAGTCAATAACACAAATACACCATCACATAACATTATATCATCAATTTATCTTTCATTCATCATTAAATTTATTTTATTACTTGTCATATATATTAACCTAATTTGTCTTTTACATTAAATATTCAATACAAAAATTTGGTTTGTATCATGTTTATTTTAAAATCCTCCACGTAAAAGATGCCATAAAAAATAAGCAAAACCACAAAAAGTAGTACAGGAATCTCAATTATAGGCTCATCCTCTGCCTCCATTGCTACTTTGTACTTTAATTCAAATGCTCAAACTTCAATGAATCTTTGACACTAAATGTTGTCTAAAATTTTAGTACACATCATAACTTTCCCACAACTCTGCAAACTTCATACACCATACCTCTAGATTTGCATGTGGTGTGAACCACGAAAAAGGATGGCATTCCTAATAAAGTGGGTTCCATTGGATAGGTAAATATATGGTTATTGTCGCTAATGCACATAATTCACAACTCATCTTCATACACTTGTACTAAATGATATTTAATATGAAATTAGGGTCCAACCAGGTAATGCTATCGAATATCTTTATTCATTCCCATCTTCATTGAATTTATTCAATAAAAATTTGTAATGTAATCTTTCTATTTAATACATGTAATTTACAAAAGGGTAATGTTCACGCATGCAAGCCTACATGGCACAATGCATTGTTATTGATCTCAACCGTCATAATGTGAGGGATCGACCTTTGCCTTAGATCTGACCTGGCTAAAACCTATACATTTGTACTTAAATACCATTCAATGTCACCATTTTTGTACCATGTAATACTACAGAAACTATAGAAGAAACTAAAGGGAATAATAGAATGTATAGAAAGTGGGCCTTTAACAAAGTTTAGTTCATATCCTCATCCCACACAATATATAAGCCTCCATACCATTACTAAAAGCATCCTCACTGGCCAAAGGAAAAATCCTACAACAAAACTCCCATAACAAGTTCTCTATTGAATAACAACATACACCGAGAGTTACAACCTTAAATTGAAAAATTTAACCAAAAGATGAGCACACTAGAATAACACCATCATACCTTCAATATTTGTAGATGTAAAAGACTATTTTCATGTGAAAAGTATTAAATGCAAATATAGATGTTGGGACCAAAAGAACTCCCAACAGGAGTTCTAGAAAACCTTCAACCAGATGTTTATGAAACATCCTCCTTCGAACCATGTGGGAATGGAAGAGGTAAATCATTACTCTAACAGTAGGATGGTAATATGTAGGCTATATGTATATAACTAGAAAAGGAAAATTAAATATATGCAATTAAATAAATATAATTTTTTTAAAGGGGTTGGATTTAATGGTAGAGAATGAGGAGTTTTTCACTATTGGGCAAGGTTGAATTTTTGTGAGTGTCTAACTCTAAAGTCATGGGGCACCTTGAAGTAGTGGTCGAACATATAGTAGTACCCAAAGGTACTATATTAAAAATAGTCTTGTGGTCCATGCACAAATAAGTGGATCAAAGCCCACCCCATGTCCTTCTTTGTAAGAGGTCCAAGAGGTGCAACTCAATTAACAATGACTATGATATGAAGTATTATGTAAAGTATGAGATCCAAGGTTCAAATCCCCCATAATTTACCCATGATGCAGGGGCATGTGTGGTTCACCTAGGGGTTATAGTGGTGGTAGATGAAATTGAACAATGTCATGCAAGTACAAGCCTCACCCCATGTGATGCAAGTACAAACCTCACCCCAATTTCTAATTCCTCTAATAATAAAAAAAATAAAAAATATAGTATTTATGAAAAAAATTACAATAAAATATAATACACTCTCTCTTTCTCTCAATATAATGTGAGTTTCTCTCTCTTTTCACCTATGGGTTATAGTTGTCTTCACGTAGGAGTATAGTGGTGGTAGATGAAATTGACCAATATTATGCCAGTACCCCATGTCATACAAGTATAAACCTGACTCAATTGCCAATTCCTTTAATAGTAACAAAAAAAACTATGAAAAAAACAATTATAAAATTGCTCTCTAAATATCATCATACTCTATAATGCTAGTAACACCATAAATGTGACTATATACACACTAAAACACAACAAAATATAAAGTTGAGAAAATGAGAAAATAATAATAATAAT
>APFE031738261.1:5427-36968 GCA_000404065.3 Pinus taeda | reverse complement strand
GGAGATGTCACTTATGGGCATCCAATGAGGTGTAACCAGGCATGGATGTTGAGCAGATGGATTTGCTTTGTGACATGGAGACTTATTACATATGAGCCTATGGGGAGGTTGTACACTCTTGTGCAACAAGGCCATGGACTTGGATGGAGTTGTGAGTAGTCTATGGGGCATTCTTACTACATGGAGAGCTAAGGCATCTTGTAAAGACCTTTGGGTGGAGACTTGTATGCTTGCTAGAGTGTTGGTTGAGGATGGCTTATGGAGCTCATGATGACATGAGATTGTTGTGACTTCTAGGGGACTTCATATATGGTGGACTTAGAAGATCTGATACATTGAGGAGCTGAGGGCAGAGTATTTGGTGTAGTATGGGATGCACACTTTCAAACCCCATGTATGGGCATGGCTTGAAAGAGTGACTTGATGAGGAGGATCGGTATGAGACACTTTGAGGTGATGGAGTCACGATGATGATGGCTACACTTGGGTATGGGTTGAGCCGAGACTCAACTACTTTTACACATGGGAGCTGATCGATCTTTGATCATGGGCAACACATGGAGACATGAGGAAGGTTTTCTCTTGAGACACTTGGCTTGGTGATGAGGTGCTCTCTTGGGACACTTGACACTTGATGGAAAGGTGTTCTCTTAAGAGCACTTGGATGACTTGAGGGATGGCACGTTGCAGATGGATGGAGGTAGCTTCATGGACTTGGATGTGGCAAACCGAAGGTTGGAGATTGATGAGATGGTCTCTTCATATTGACGAGGCACACTTATGGATGATGTTGGGATTGATGTGGCTAATTTCATGTAGCACATTGGTACCAAACATCATGGACATGTTGCAGATGAGACGAGGACTACTTCATGGACTTGAGCATGGCTTACTTATGGATGGATTCTTGATCGAGTTCAGGGATGTGACAGGGATGCTTTGAGGAACAACTAATGGTGGCAAGAGGATGTTCACTCTCATGGTTTGAGCGGATGGTTGGATTAGCTACCCAACTAGTTTAGACATGGGGTCGCGAAGTGTACAGAGATATGTTGGCATTGTGTTGGAGTATCATAGTAGGGATCACATGGGAATGACACATGATGAGTTCGACACTATATGTTGCAGTGAGCATGTAGCTTGAGATGGAGGGACCAACCTTCCACGATGGAGCAACATGTGGAGATTGTGACATGATGGTTGATTTTCATGGATTGAGAGGACTTCCGACTGTTGAGATGAGATGTTGGCACATGATTGAGGTGTGTTAACACTTGTTGACATATCATGGGCAGTTTTGCACATGACAGACTTGGTGACATGATGGAGGACACATTGTTGCAGTGGGCATGTAGCTTGTGCTGGGAGGATCAACCTTCCATGGTGGAGAGCAGCATGGAGACATTGTGGCAGGTGGTCGACGATCATGGAAATCGTTGACATACATTATTATGAACTATCTTGGTGACAGTTGGTCACTTAGATGAGACATGGTCGAGATGGAGACCTACATATGTTGCAGGTTGTTGCCATATATGTGAGGGGAATCGACATCATGGATTGATTCTTGGAGTTGGGATGTTGTCGAGGACGACAACGACTTCAGGTGGAGGAGGATGTACCGCCCTGGGATTTGTGCGACGGGCGCCCGGGCGGGCGCGCGCCGGGCGGACGTGCACGAGCGCGGCCGACCGTGCGTTGTGCTGAAGTGCGACGGGTCATTGCAGAAAATGCCACGAAACGGTAAATGACAATGCGATGAAATGGTAAACGACAATGCAACGAAAGTCTAAAACAGTGAACGACACTTGTGGGAAAATAAACAAATGCGAAGGGAACTTATACAGCATTGAGGTGAGGCTTGCCTATGGCAAGGCCGACGGCTATGAGACAAGTTTTGGGGCGCGTTTGATTTGGGGGTCGGCCAAGGGGCGACCACCCCCACTCAACCCACGTTGAAGTGTATAAATATATGAGTGTGCAAGCTCATTCAAACCATCGAACTTCGCTCCACATCTTCGCATATAGTGCAAATATGTATTGCGCAGAGGGGATAAGGGAAGTGCGCATATCTCATGTGCTTCCCTTGGTCTTAAGCCGTGGATTGAAAGTAGCACTTGGAAGGAAACAAAGAGCTAGCAGGTGTGTCGTGGGTGAACGACGAAGTGCAGGTTTTGTGCAGGACTTGGGTAAGGGTGTTAGGTGGCTCGGGTGAGCACCGCCCTTCGTGCAAGAGGTGTACAAGATATTGTAAGGCAATTCTATGCCTCATATTGTAAATTTGGTTAAGTGTTGGCCTTGGATTCTGCCAGGCACACTTGTATTGTAAACTGATATTCTTAATAAACGGTTGGGCAGACTCACGTTACGGGGAGTTGCCCCTCCCCTTTATACTTGTTGCAATTGTCGTTCTTGTTTATAATTGCTAATGGATAATGAATTAGTATGGGCTTTCATTAAGTATAAAGGATAATAAGCATGTTTTACTTGGTTGTGAAACACAAGCTAAGTATCATTTGTGAATTAGGCGTAGTCTGCACACATAAGTATTGTTAAAAAGAAAGTGTGGGGTGGTGCCGCACCTCGCCGGCACGGTTGGAAGACCACCGTAGGCTTGGGGGCATGACAATATGGATTGGATAATAGAGATTTATGTTGTCAAAGCATTTAAACTATTTAGTCTAACTAGTTTAAATTTCAACTTTTTTCCATTATAATTTGACAAAGTAATTTTTGGCCAAATTATGTTTCTTTTGTTGTTATTTAAAATGTGTTTCTAAATGCATAAATAAATTCAGTGCTTTAAAAATTCATTATTGGTTATTTTTTAATATATAAATAGATTTAATTTTTTTTAAACCCTAAGATGCAAACTACACACCTCAAACTTGCAAAATACACAGATTTCTGACATATTTCAAGAGCAGTGATAAGTGTCCATAAAAGGGCCAAAGCCAAAAAGATAAATGATATAGATTTGTTAGTAGAAAACTATAAAGCAAAAGATCATGTTGTCAATATATTTAAACTATTTAGTCTAAATATTTTAATTTTAATTTTATTTATTTATTTATTTATGTTTTGAAATTTGGCTAAATAAATTTTGATCAAATTATGATATTATTTGTTATTTAAAATGTATTTTTGCATATATAAATTAGATGATGAAAATGTAGCCTTTCCAAACTTACAAGAAAAATGAAAATAAAATAATTCAGTCAAACAAAGAATAGGTAAAATACTGTCACAATGAGACTACAACCATCTAAACTTAATGTGGGTTGGTGATTACAAAGAACATTAATTATTAAATAGAATTGTTAACAGTTACACTGGTAAAACTGCTTGCAAATAGATTCCAAACACCAAAACTTAGTGGGTGATTAAGGAGGACTTAATGAGAAACTTAATGTGTGAAGTTAGTGTGTATTGTGATTACAGATAACTTTGATTATTAAGCATAATTTGTAACACTGAATTCTAGGAGCGGGGTCACTTGCATATCAATCATACACATGGCAATATTCGCATATCATTCATACTTAGTTAATAAAAGTGAGATGGATTACACAGAAGAGAACTACAGAGACTATATTCTTAATCTCAGGCCCTGTTAATAGGAAAGCTGAAATGAATACCTATAATCTAATTACAAGCAGTAAGAAGGAAGCGAAAACATACAAAACTCCGACATGGGAGTAAAATCTATTAAATAGATCCTATATGTGGACACAATTAGCATTCAAATGTATGGTTGGCGTTTAATGATCAGTATGGTTGTCGTGACCAGCATGAGGACTGAACTCTCTGGTAGCGTTATCAAGAATAACACCTGCGACCGCTTCTCCGAGGCTTTCAACGAGACTGCTTGCAAAGAACTGACCGACTTGCGCGGCAAGGCGCGCCGCCGTTCTGAACTTGCTCTTTCTTGAGCGAACAGTGATGCCTTGAGTTTGGAGGCCGTTGATGGCCGTTTGGGCGCAGGCTTTGTCGAGAAAATAACCGCATTTAGCACAGTAGTAGACCCAAGACGAGCCCTTTCTGCGACACCCTCCGCATGTGTAGGAGGAACCCTTAGCGAAGGGAGGCCCAGAGAAAAGCTTCAGGGCGTGCTGGGGATGGCCATAGAAACTGAGTTCTCTTGGAAGCTCAGCACAGCAGGGATGAATGTTGAACATACATAAATTGCAGCGGTAGGCGAATCCCTTGAAGGAATGGCCGCAGACATCGCACTTAGACTTCACGAATCCTGTTCCTAGCTTGTTGTAGAAGGTGAGGGGATGTTGGGTGTGGTATGGATGGGAGATGGAAGGAGGAGCGTTGGCACAGAATTCATGGATGCTGACGTTGCATTCATTGCATCTGTATCTAGCCCCGGTTCCCTGTTCCTTGCATCCATGGCAGGTGAATGGATGTGTCAGGGGTACTAGGGTTAGGGCGTGCTGTGGATGAGTGAAATGGCGGATTTGCTCACCTTCTTTAAAGCTAGTCGACTGCTGTGCCATGTCCAGAATATACTTCTATCACTAGCAGCAGGCTCTTGCAAATCAATTGATTGATCTCTGATCAATGTAATTCTGATCTAAGCAACTATACAGAGACCTTGATTGTAATACAGGAGATCAACAGGCTTTTATAGGAGATTTAGATTAGGTGTTAGTTACGGACTTCCTGGAATATCATGCCATTAGGGTTAGGGTTTAAACCCGTCATGTTTAATTCGCCGAAGTTGGCTAAAAAAAGTTGAAAAAAGCATAACGTTAATCCATGATTATGACTGAGGTTAGCACAAATGTCACGCAAAAAACTTGGTGATTATGTGTCACGCAGAAAAGCTACTTTTAAAAATAATCATGAAAGTAATTTAAAAAACTATGCAAAAAGAAACATGTTTTGTTTTAAAAAACAATTTTGTTATTGATTTTTTGGAACATGAATGGCAAAGAAGGTCCACAATCATCCCATTTTTTATTTTGCGTGAGATTACAAAATATCTGTACATGACAGCAGGTTCCATTGATCTTTTAGAACAAGATTAGCTGAGAAGTTCCAGATAGTCGCAGGATCGTACTGCATTTTATCTGCACGAGACTAAGGAGTTCGGAATCTATGATTTCTGTTGAGTGGCATTTTTTCTACACGTAACTAAGGAGCTCGGAATCTATGATTTCTGTTGAGTAACAAGATAGATCGAAGACAACGAATTATATACTGACATTTGGTACAAAGGAGAGTTTGAAAAAAAGCAATATTTAAAGTTAGAATAATATATTTAATGAACTACGATTCTTTTGTGAATTCATTTATGATATAGAAGAATAAATCCACTTCATAACGTATACAATAATCAATTATGGACGAAAAAGGCATAGCTTAATATAATTTAAATTATTTTAATTTTCATAATATAACACGTATTAATTATGTCAACTTTAAAACTGTCACAACTTTAACTCTATTAAAGCGAATTCACACACATAAAAAAATTTTATAAGGTTCATCTATTAATGATTATGCGCACGCACTATAAGGTAGATGGTAACATATCTTACAATAATATCATTATCCCATGATATGGTGCGGAGAATGTACTGCACGATTTGGAGTACATTGTTTACATTATTTATTTCCATAAGGTTTAATATCACGCTGCCACTGCTTGCCAAGTGGCACACCTACCGGTTCACTATGCTGGCGACTATGACTGTTCTTTATTGTCCTCACCAAACCCTGCACTTTGAAATCTGGGAATAAGATCTAACGGAGATGCTGAAACTCTCTTCCATCGAACGATGGAGAGTTAATCCCGCTCTCCAAGGTTTATTGTTTAGGGTTTGAGGCCGCGGGTATACCCCGCCGCCAGAGCATGCATTGGCATTTTCCTCCACGGCTTCCATGGTCTTCGACTTGCTTGCGAGCTCCACCAGGCGGGAGCCCTCTGCTACTCCATCAGATATATGGTTTCGTTTCCAATGAAGCATGTGTAGACCTCGTTTACAGCTATGATGTTCATAGTATTTAACGATTTATGTTAGATACAGACCTACAGTCTGTCGCATCGTGTCCATTTCATGTTATTTCTATGTTTCATGTGTTTCCAGGTATACAGACGTTCACTTGTCGACTAAGTAGCTTACATCTAAATATATATCCATCCCTTCTACAAGTATTCGATCGGTCTCATTTCGACAGCTCGGCTTGTCGATTTGTTTCATACCTCACAGATATGCCATCGGTCGCTTATCCACTCTTTAACGTTGTTTGTTGCTTTCTAGTAATGGCGGGGACTTCTCTGCCGAACGGCACAGGTCTTGGGTTCGATTGGTAATTACTGGGTTGTTCTATCCGAGTAATGTTCCGGGTTGTGTTCTCCAGTTCTGCAAACTCGAACCGAGGTAAGTTGACCCTTAGTTTATTTTGGTTGTTTCAGTATGTATTCCTTTCGGTTAGTCCGGCGCTGCTAATGGTTTGTCTTTGCATGACAGGGGTTACACTTAGCATAGTAAGATTGTGGATAACCAGTCCGGTTGCTCGACATCTGCGGGTAAGTCAATAACTTTATTGGCATTCCACCATACATCCGATGTCGTTTTCTCCCGGTTAACCCCGCCGTTTACTGGCAGGTCCTTCCGCACACTCATGAAACCCTCAGCTAGTTCTGCCGAGGTTGCACTAAATTAATTTCCGTTCTGGGTCATTGTGTTTATTGTTTGGATATGGCTTTATTGCCTTGGTTACTCGCAGATATTTCTTTTTTATCCATGGTTGTAATGACATGGAACAGTGAATGCCCTTAAGCGGTTCACGATTTGGTTTTTGGGTTTGATGTTGAACGATACACAGATTCCAGATCTTTTATATATATAAACTTGTTTTCCTTATGGCGTCTCACCATTCCTCTTCTGTGATTATTAAAAGTGTATTACATTCTGTAGTTTTAATTTTTGAGCTAGGCGTGAACCCGTAGTGTTCATATGGGTTCGCCCTCATAGTCTCGGTACAATTTTGATTTGCTCATTGATGGTTATTTTCCTTTTGCAATATTTTCTATGGTTCTTCTGAGCTATTCGGTTATTGTTATTTTTACATGCCCATATGATATATGAAGAATGTTTCGCTACAGGTTCTCATCAGTTAGGTGTTGGTTGCATTGATATCCGCATATGGTTTATTAAAATTCTGGGTTATCGCCCTTTCTTTCTTGCTTGCTTACAGTTTTTAAAGAAAATGCCTTATGAGGAATGACTGTTTTCCTAATTTCTACAGTATTCAAGTTTAGTCATTATTTTGAACAGTCCTGTCAAAGAAATTTATAGCGTAATCCTCTGTATAATATAGCTTAAGTTTGTTTATGTCATGAGTTTCCCTCCTTGAGGAATGTTGATAAGTTTTCTCGTATTCACGACTGTATCTATAAATAAGTTGTTTCTCTGTCTCTAACTACAGACCCCTACTTGGCCTGTTGGATTAATAACAGTCCAACGTCTTCTTTAACCCTGTTGACTAATATTGCTATTATTGTTTACTGTTGTTTATCGCTTACAGCCTACTGGTTACCCTCCTATTACTGAGGAGTTACCTCTGGCTAGGGAATAAAGAAGATTTTTCTACATTGTTTGGCATTGATACAATAATTTTGAGTTCATTACTTCTGGTTTATTTCATAGCATACTGTTAAGCCTTTGCTCACTTAACTAAACTATAAAAATCAGTAACTATACAAAATTTACAGCCATACTTACCTGAGAATTTTTCCTTAAGCTTCCACACCCTTCCGGGTTTTTTTTAAGAGAAATAGGGAACTATCCCTTGCTTATCGATCCTCCCCACCATGAGACTAATTACCAGAATTACGTCTCCCCCCAAGCTCATTGCCAGACCATTGTCTTCAGCAATTACTTGAATGCACAGCATGTGCCATGTTATCTGATCACCACCAGACGTAGCATGCCTCCTCTTCCTTGTCTTCCGTCTGTTCCCCAACAGCCCGGATGTCCCCTCTTTTCTAAGGAAGGAGTAAAACAGTTAGGGTTTTCTTTCTCTTCTTGACAACTGTTTTATTTAAAAAAAAAGGAAAAGAAAATTATCATCAAGAAAATAACTTCCTTGCTCGAAGTTACCAAATGTAATTCTTTTATTCATGCTCCAGTTTTTACACAAGCAATACTAATAATTTATCCCAGTAATATATATATATATATATGTTTTTTCTTTTAAGAAACAGAGAAGTAATTTCATTAATTACCGGGGTCATTACATCTTCCCCCCCTGAGATTGGACATCGTCCCGATGTCTTCCAGCTTCAAACAGTCCTGGATAATTCTTTAACATCAGCGCTTCATCTTCCCAAGTGGCCTCCTCAGGCCCAAAATGTTGCCATTGAACCTTAACTTGGGTAATAACTCGTTTCCGCAGCTGCACTTCTCTCCGGTCGAGAATGTTCAGAGGTTCGACCAGGACCTCTCCTTCCGGTTCGACCTGCAGCAAATAATATTTAAGTTAGTTTTTCTTTTTCTTTTAAGAAAATGATCGTCTAACTATTCCCTTGACAAGCCTCTTTGTCCTATTAGTTCCCACCTGAATCTCTTGCCATCTGATCACATGTCTAGGGTCATAGACATATTTTTTTTAAATTGATACATGGAAAACGTTGTGAACCCGGATGTGGCTGGGTAGAGCGAGTTGGTATGCTACCGGTCCAACTCTTTCCAGCACTTGGAAAGGTCCACAATATCGGGGAGCTAACTTAGTGCACCCGCTCCATTGTAATGTACTTCTCTTGGCTTGAATCTTAATGTACACATGGTCTCCCACCTGATATTCCTTAAACCTCCTTTTCCGATCTGCAAAATTTTTCTGTCGATCTTGGGCAGCTTTCAAATTAGCTCGTACCCTTTTTACCATGTCCTCCATTTCCTTAAGCATCTTGGGCCCTAGACTCAATCTATCCTCTGGCCCAACCCAATTCGAGGGAGTACGGCACTTCCGTCCATACAGAATTTCAAAAGGACTTAGTTGGGTTGAGGTATGGTATCCATTGTTATATGCGAATTCTACCAAATGTAGATATTCCTCCCACAACGTAGGCTGTTGCATCACGTAAGCTCTTAACATGTCTTCGACCACTTGGTTTACCCGTTCCGTTTGCCCATCCGTTTGGGGATGATACACTGTACTGAAATTCAGCTGAGTTCCCAATTCAGCAAACAATGTCCTCCAAAAGGCTGAAGTAAATTTCACATCTCAATCAGAAATGATTGTCTTCGGGAGTCCATGTAATTTGAACACGTTTTGCATAAAGACATGAGCGATTTGCGCAGCCTTGTACGTAGATTGTACAGGTATGAAATGTGCGGCTTTACTCAACTTGTCTACCACCACCATGATAGAATCATTATTTCTCTTTGTCTTTGGAAATCCAGTGATAAAATCCATGGTGATGGTCTCCCATTTCCATTCTGGTATGGGTAGTGGTTGTAATAGTCCGGCTGGATGTTGATGCTCTGTTTTAATTTGTTGGCATTCCAAACACTGAGCTAAATACTCGGTCACATCCTTCTTCATTCCAGGCTAGAAATAATTTCTTCGAATTACAGTAATCATCTTCTGATAGCCTGGATGTCCCGCATAGTGACTAGTGTGGAACTCATCCAAAATCAGATTTTTAATCTGGTTTTGGTTGGGTATATATATTCTTCCCTTGTAATAGAGCATACCTGCCTTATCTAGTTCAAATTTTTGTGGGTTTCCCTCATCATTGGCCTGCTGTAGTTGCTGCTTAATTTGTTGGTATTCTGCATCCTGTTCTGCTGTTTTCTGTACAATTTCTAAGAGAGTACTTTTCCAGCTACTCAGGGATATTTGATATAAGCTTTGCACCTTTCAACTTAAGGCATCAGCCACTCGGTTTTCCTTCCCCTACAAATGTTTAATATCGAAGTCAAATGTGCTTAGAAAATCCGCCCATCTGGCTTGTCCGGCGTTTAAAGTGGGCTGGCTGAAGTAGTTAGTTAGACTATGATGGTCAGTCAATAACAAAAACTTTCTTCCCAAGAGATAGTGTCGCCACATCTTCAGGGCATGTATAACAGCGGCCAGTTCCAAATCATAAGCAGAGTATTTTTGCTCGTGTTCTTTTAGCTTTCTTGATTCATAGGCAATCACTTTGCCTTCTTGCATTAATACACCTCCCAACCCTTCCTTGCTTGCATCCGTACATACCACATATTCTTTGTCAGGATCTGCTATACTCAAGATAGGTGTTGTAGTAAGCAATCGTTTTAATTGTTCGAAACTTCTCTGACATTCGGGGGTCCATTGGAATGCTCTTCCCTTTTTCTGCAGAGATGTGATGGGGAACGCCACTTTGGAAAAATCCTTCACAAATCGTCTATAGTACCCGGCTAAACCCATAAAGGACCGGATATCCGTGACATCCTTTGGTATAGGCCACTCCATTATAGCCCTTATCTTTTCAGGGTCTACAGCAATGCCTTCTTTGGTAATCACATGGCCTAAATACTGAATCTCTTCTTGGAAAAAGTCACATTTACTAAACTTGGCGTACAGCTGGTGTTCTCGAAGGATCTGCAGCACCATTTTAAGATGCTCCTAGTGCTCTTCGACCGTACGAGAATATATCAATATATCTTCAATAAATATTAGCACAAACCGATCCAGATATTGATGAAAAATACTATTCATTAAACACATGAATGTGGCAGGGGCGTTAGTTAACCCAAAAGGTAATACCACAAACTCATAATGCCCATACCTTGTTCGGAAGGCAGTTTTGGCAATGTCCTCTTCTTTAATCCGGATCTGGTGATAACCTGACCTTAAGTCAATCTTAGAGAACACGGTCGCTCCTTTCACTTGATCAAACAATTCGTCAATCCGTGGTAAGGGGTACTTGTTTTTAATGGTCAGTTTGTTTAACTGCCGATAATCAATGCACATTCGGAGGGTTCCATCTTTTTTCTTGACGAACAATACTGGGGCTCCCCAAGGTGACACACTAGGTCGAATGTAATTTTTATCTAATAATTCTTGCAGTTGCATCTTCAATTCTGTTAACTCAGGCACACTCATTCGGTAAGGTGCTCTTGATACTTGAGCTATGCCTGGTATCAATTCTATAGTAAAGTCTATATTTCTTTTTGGGGGTAATCCGGGGATTTCCTCCGGAAATACATCTACAAATTCTTGTACCACAGGGATGTTATCCAAGGCTGCTGCTTTGCCTTTAGAGTCTGCAAAACCTACTTGTATAGCATATAGCTGACACCCCTTTCGAATGTATTTTTCCAACTGAGTTGCGGTTATTGGTCGGATTTGCACTGGTCGCTGGATCCCTTGTATTTCTTTTCTATGTCCATCTTGATCTTTATAATAAATGACTTTAGTTTTGCAATCAACGAACGACCAGTATCTTTCCAACCAATCCATTCCAATTAAAACATCGTATGATCCGAGAGGGAGTACATTCAGATCCGCTACCACTGATTCTCTAGCTATTGAAAGTGAACAATCCTTAATTTTTGTTGTGACTCGCCTCTTGGCTCCTGTGGCTAGTTGTACCAGCCATGGGTTTTTAAATTTAACAGGCTGTAGTTTACAGCGTTCTACTATCTTGGGACTCACATAACTTAATGTAGCACCTGGGTCTATTAAAATAGTTATAGTAAGGTCTGAAATCTTACCTTCAAATTCGACCATAGTGGGTTGATACTCTGCCTGGCGATCGTCCAATGCTGCGTTAATTCTGGGTATGCTATGTCCAACTTCACCAACAGTTGAAGCTTCATGGATTTGTGACAGCTGTTCTGTTCCCTTCCGCTGTGGGCAGTTTTTAACATAGTGTGGTCCCCAACAACCCCAGCACTGTACCTGGGGTCTAGCCATCCCCTCACTGTCCATTCTTACATGTTGTTCATTGATTTTTGGTTCATTTGATGTCTTAAACTTGGTTGCACTTCTGGTTACATTTCTATTATTTGGCCCCTTGTTAAATCCTTTGCCACTGCGACTTCCTTTATTTAGACCATTCGTCTTGAAGCCTTTCCTTTCATTCCATTTCTTGCTAGCAGTATCTCCTTTTTGCTTGCTTTGTTGGTAACAAATTCTGGCTTTACGAATGACCTCGTCCATTGACTTAGGATTATCGAATTCAATCCTTTCCCGCATATATGGGAGTAGGCTGCTAACAAAACGTTGCACCTTTGCTTTTTCTTCCCTTATATATGGCACATAACAGAGCAAGGACGTGAAGCGGGTAATAAATTCATCCATCGTCTGCTGTCCCAACCACAGATCATGGAATTCTCGCGCTTTTTCATCATAAAAACGTTCAGTTAGGTATCTCTCCTTAAAGTACCGTTGGAAATTCTCCCAAGTGATCGTTTGCTCCGTCACCCCTTTCACTATCTTGACTTCCTCCCACCATAAGGTGGCTTTTCCCTGCAGTTGAAAAATAGCCAACCGAGCTTTAAGGTTGTGGTCGTACTCGTACAGCTGAAAATACTTATTCATATTAATCAGCCAAGCTTCTGCCGCTTCTTCCTGTTCTCCGTCAAAATGTGGGGGCTTAATCTTGCGGAATTCTCCTTGTAACTCCGTCCTTTGTCTCTTTGAGGTTTGTTGTTCCAATGCATTATCAGAACGCTCCTCTTGTTCTTCAGATCTCTCAGGTGGTATAGGATGATTCTGTTCCTTTGACATCCGCTGTTGTTCTGCACTAGGATTAATTGGCAGTTGATTCTGTCTCTTAGACAAACTTTTTAAAATCCTTTCCTGTTCTGTTGTCAGTCGTGCATTGTCTTCTCGTAATCGATCCATTTCCCTTTTAAGTTCTTGTACCGTTTCCAAGATTGCTTGATTGGTAACCCTATCTTCTTCCCCGAGTTGTACCCATAGTTCTGGGTTAATTTCTGGATCATGAGTCCCTTGACCCGCTGTGTACCTATGAGATGCACCATCTGTTCTTCTCATGTTGTAATTACTTGGCTTCTGTTCCTGAGCTTGTTCATAATTTAAGTAGCGGAATAACAAACATCAGCATGTTAATGACAATAATTATATACATTATTTCTATCTCTGATACTTCCATATGCACATTACTATTATTCATCAAAATTTCGCATTTATATTGCTCTGCTATCCCAGAGGCCTCAGTTTTGTAACTGGGCTCTGATACCATATGTCACAACTCTAACTCTATTAAAGTGAATTCACACACATAAAAAAAAAATTATAAGGTTCATCTACTAACGATTATGCACACGCACTATAAGGTAGATGGTAACATATCTTACATTAATATCATTATCCCATGATATCGTGCGGAGAATGTACCACAGGATTTGGAGTACATTGTTTACATTATTTATTTCCATAAGGTTTAATGTCATGCCACCACTGCTTGCCAAGTGGCATACCTACCGGTTCACTATGTTGGCAACTGTGACTGCTCTTTATTGTCCTGACCGAAACCTGCACTTTGAAATCTGGGAATAAGATCTAACGGAGATGCCGAAACTCTCTTCCATTGAAATGATGGAGAGTTAATCCCGCTCTCCAAGGTTTATTGTTTAGGGTTTGAGGTCGCGGGTATACCCTGCCGCCAAAGCATGCATTGGCATTTTCCTCCGCGGGTTCCATGGTCTTCGACTTGCTTCCGAGCTCCACCAGGCGAGAGTCCTCTGCTACTCTATCAGGTATATGGTTTTGTTTCCAATGAAGCCTGTGTAAACCTCGTTTACAGATATAATATATTCATAGGATTTAACTGTTTATGTTTAGATGCAGACCTACAGTCTGTCGCATCCTGTCCGTTTCATGTTATTTCTATGTTTCATGTGCTTTCAGGTATACAGTCATTCGCTTGTCGACTAATTAGCTTACATCTAAATATATATCCATCCCTTCTACAGGTATTCGATCGGTCTCATTTCGACAGCTCGGCTTGTCTATTTGATTCATACCTTCACAGATATGCCATCGGTCGCTTATCCATTGTTTAACTTTGTTTGTTTGCTTTCTGGTAATGGCGGGAACTTCTTTGCCGAACGGCGCAGGTCTTGGGTTCGATTGGTAATTACTGGGTTGTTCTATCTGAGTAATGTTCCGGGTTGTGTTCTCCAGTTCCGCAAACTCGAACCGAGGTAAGTCGACCCTTAGTTAATTTGATTGTTTCAGTATGTATTCCTTTCGGTTAGTCCGGCTCTGCTAATGGTCTACCTTTGCATGACAGGGGTTACACTTAGCATAGTAAGATGGTGGATAACCAGTCCAGTTGCTCGACATCTGCGGGTAAGTCAATAACTTTATTGGCATTCCACCATACATCCGATGTCGTTTCCTCCCGGTTAACCCCGCCGTTTACTGGCAGGTCCTTCCGCGCACTCATGAAACCCTCAGCTAATTCTGCCAAGGTTGCAGCAAATTAATTTATGTTCTGGGTCATTGTGTTTATTGTTTGGATATGGCTTTATTGCCTTGGTTACTCGCGGATATTTCTTTTTTATCCATGGTTGTAATGACATGGAATAGTGAATGCCCTTAAGCGATTCACGATTTGGTTTTTGGGTTTGATGTTGAATGATACACAGTTCCAGATTTTTAATATATATAAACTTGTTTTCCTTATGGCGTCTCACCATTCTTTTTCTGTGATTATTAAAAGTGTATTGCATTCTGTAGTTTTAATTTTCAAGCTAGGCGTGAACCCGTAGTATTCATATGGGTTTGCCCTCATAGTCTCGATATAGTTTTGATTCGCTCATTGAGGGTTATTTTCCTTTTGCAATATTTACTATGGTTCTTCTGAGCTATTCGGTTATTGATATCTTTATATGCCCATATGATATGTGAAGAATGTTTCGCTACAGGTTCTCATCAGTTAGAGGTTTGGTTGTATTGACATCCGCATATGGTTTATTAAATTCTGGGTTATCGCCCTTTCTTTCTTGCTTACAGTTTTTAAAGAAAATGCCTTATGAGGAATGTCTATTTTCCTAATTTCTACAGTATTCAAGTTTTAGTCATTATCTTGAACAGTCCTGTCAAAGAAATTTGCAGCGTAATCCTCTGTATAATATAGCTTAAGTTTGTTTATGTCATGAGTTTCCCTCCTTGAGGAATGTTGATAAGTTTTCTCGTATTCACGACTGTATCTATAAGTAAGCTGTTTCTCTGTCTTTTAACTACAGACCTAACTACAGACCCCTACTCGGCCTGTTGGATTAATAACAGTCTAATGTCTTCTTTAACTCTATTGACTAATACTGTCATTATTGTTTACTGTTGTTTATCGCTTACAGCCTACTGGTTACCCTCCTATTACTGAGGAGTTACCTCTGGCTAGCGAATAAAGAAGATTTTTCTACATTGTTTGGCATTGATACAATAATTTTGAGTTCATTCCTTCTTGTTTATTTCATAGCATACTGTTAAGCCTTTGCTCACTTAACTAAACTGTAAAACTCAGTAATTGTACAAAATTTACAGCCATACTTACCTGAGAATTTTGTCCTTAAGCTTCCACACCCTTCCAGGTTTTTTTAAAAGAAACAGGGAACTATCCCTTGCTTATGGATCCTCCCCACCATGAGACTAATTACCATAATTACGTCTCCCCCCAAGCTCATTGCCAGACCACTGTCTTCAGCAATTACTTGAATGCACAGCATGTGCCATGTTATCTGATCACCACCAGACGTAACATGCCTCCTTTTCCTTGTCCTCGGTCATGCCTCCTTTTCCTTGTCCTCGGTCTGTTCCCCAACAGCCCGGATGTCCCCTCCTTTCTAAGGAAGGAGTAAAACAGTTAGGGTTTTCTTTCCCTTCTTGACAATTGTTTTATTTTAAAAAAAAAGGAAAAGAAAATTATCATCAAGAAAATAACTTCCTTGCTCGAAGTTACCAAATGTAATTCTTTTATTCATGCTCCAGTTTTTACACAAGCAATACTAATAATTTATCCCAGTAATATATATATGTTTTTTTTTTTTTTAAGAAACGGAGAAGTAATTTCATTAATTAGCGGGATCATTACATCTTCCCCCCCTGAGATTGGACATCGTCCCGATGTCTTCCAGCTTCAAACAGTCCTGGATAATTCTTTAACATTAGTGCTTCATCTTCCCAAGTGGCCTCCTCAGGCCCAAAATGTTGCCATTGAACCTTAACTTGGGTAATAAGTCATTTTCGCAGCTGCACTTCTCTCCGGTCGAGAATGTTCAGAGGTTCGACCAGGACCTCTCCTTCCGGTTCGACCTGCAGCAAATGATTTTTAAGTTAGTTTTTCTTTTTCTTTTAAGAAAATAATCATCTAACTATTACCTTGACAAGCCTCTTTGTCCTATTAGTTCCCACCTTAATCTCTTGCCATCTGATCATACGTCTAGGGTCATAGACATATTTTTTTAAAATTGGTACATGGAAAACGTTGTGAACCCGGATGTAGCTGGGTAGAGCGAGTTGGTATGCTATCGGCCCAACTCTTGCCAGCACTTGGAAGGGTCCACAATATCGGGGAGCTAACTTAGTGCACCCGCTCCATTGTAATGTACTTCTCTTGGCTTGAATCTTAATCTACACATGGTCTCCCACCTGATATTCCTTAAACCTCCTTTTCCGATCTCCAAAAATTTTCTGTCTATCTTGGGCAGCTTTCAAATTAGCTCGTACCATTTTTACCATGTCCTCCATTTCCTTAAGCATCTCAGACCCTAGACTCAATCTATCCTCTAGCCCAACCCAATTCGAGGGAGTACGACACTTTTGTCCATACAGAATTTCAAAAGGACTTAGTTGGGTTGAGGTATGGTATCCATTGTTATATGCGAATTCTACCAAATGTAGATATTCCTCCCACAACGTAGGCTGTTGCATCACGTAAGCTCTTAACATGTCTTCGACCACTTGGTTTACCCGTTCCGTTTGCCCATCCGTTTGGGGATGATAAGCTGTACTGAAATTCAGCTGAGTTCCCAATTCAACAAACAATGTCCTCCAAAAGGCTCAAGTGAATTTCACATCTCGATCAGAAATGATTGTCTTCGAGAGTCCATGTAATTTGAACACGTTCTGCATAAAGACATGAGCAATCTGTGCAGCCTTGTACGTAGATTGCACAGGTATGAAATGTGCGGCTTTAATCAACTTGTCTACCACCACCATGATAGAGTCATTATTTTTCTTCGTCTTTGGCAACCCAATGATAAAATCCATGGTAATGGTCTCCCATTTCCATTCTGGTATGGGTAGTGGCTGTAATAGTCTGGCTGGATGTTGATGTTCTGTTTTAATTTGTTGGCATTCCAAACACTCAGCTAAATATTCGGTCACATCCTTCTTCATTCCAGGCCAGAAATAATTTCTTCGAATTGCAGTAATCATCTTCTGATAGCCTGGATGTCCCGCATAGTGACTAGTGTGGAACTCATCCAAAATCAGATTTTTAATCTGGTTTTGGTTGGGTATATATATTCTTTCCTTGTAATAGAGCACACTTGCCTTATCCAGTTCAAATTTTTTTGTGGGTTTCCCTCATCATTGGCCTGCTATAGTTGCTGCTTAATTTGATGGTATTCTGCATCCTATTCTGCCGTTTTCTGTACAGTTTCTAAGAGAGTACTCTTCCAGCTACTCAGGGATATTTGATATAAGCTTTGCACCTTTTGACTTAAGGCATCAGCCACTCAGTTTTTCTTCCCCTGCAAATGTTTAATATTGAAGTCAAGTGTGCTTAGGAAATCCGCCCATCTGGCTTGTCTAGCGTTTAAAGTGGGCTAGCTGAAGTAGTTAGTTAGGCTATGATGGTCAACCAATAACAAAAACTTTCTTCCCAAGAGATAGTGTCGCCAATCCTTCAGGGCATGTATAACAGCGGCCAGTTACAAATCATAAGCAGAGTATTTTTGCTCATGTTCTTTTAGCTTTCTTGATTCATAGGCAATCACTTTGCCTTCTTGCATTAATACACCTCCCATCCCTTCCTTGCTTGCATCCGTACATACCACATATTCTTTGTCAGGATTTGCTATACTCAAGATAGGTGTTGTAGTAAGCAATTGTTTTAATTGTTCGAAACTCCTCTGACATTCGGGGGTCCATTGGAATGCTCTTCCCTTTTTCTCCAGATATGTGATGGGAAATGCCACTTTGGAGAAATCTTTCACAAATCGTCTATAGTATCTGGCTAAACCCATAAAGGACCGGATATCCGTGACATCCTTTGGTACAGGCCACTCCATTATAGCCCTTATCTTTTCAGGGTCTACAGCAATGCCCTCTTTGGTAATCACGTGGCCTAAATACGAAATCTCTTCTTGGAAAAAGTCACATTTACTAAACTTGGCGTAAAGCTGGTGTTCTCGAAGGATCTGCAGCACCATTTTAAGATGCTCCTGGTGCTCTTCGACCGTACGAGAATATATCAATATATCGTCAATAAATATCAGCACAAACCAATCCAGATATTGATGAAAAATACTATTCATTAAACACATGAATGTGGCAGGGGCGTTAGTTAACCCAAAAGGTAATACCACAAACTCATAATGCCCATACCTTGTTCGGAAGGCAGTTTTGGCAATGTCCTCTTCTTTAATCCGGATCTGGTGATAACCTGACCTTAAGTCAATCTTAGAGAACACGGTCGCTCCATTCACTTGATCAAACAATTCGTCAATCCGTGGTAAGGGATACTTGTTTTTAATGGTCAGTTTGTTTAACTGACGATAATCAATACACATTCGGAGGGTTCCATCTTTTTTCTTGAGGAACAATACTGGGGCTCCCCAAGGTGACACACTAGGTTGAATGTAATTTTTATCTAATAATTCTTGCAGTTGCATCTTTAATTCTGTTAACTCAGGCACACTCATTCGGTAAGGTGCTCTTAATACTGGAGCTGCACCTGGTATCAATTCTATAGTAAAGTCTATATTTCTTTTTGGGGGTAATCCGGGGATTTCCTCCGGAAATACATCTGCAAATTCTTGTACCACAGGAATGTTATCCAAGGCTACTGTTTTTCCTTTAGAGTTTTCAAAACCCACTTGTATAGCATACAGCTGACACCCTTTTTGAATACATTTTGCCAACTGAGTTGCGGTTATTGGTCGGATTTGCACTGGTCGCTGGATCCCTTGTATTTCTTTCCTATGTCCATCTTAATCTTTATAATAAATAACTTTAGTTTTGTAATCAACTAACGACCAGTGTCTTTCCAACCAATCCATTCCAATTAAAACATCGTATCATCCGAGAGGAAGTACATTCAGATCTGCTACCACTGATTCTCCAGCTATTGAAAACGAACAATCCTTAATTTTTGCTGTGACTCGCCTCTTGGCTCTTGTGGCTAGTTGTACCATCCATGGGTTTTTAAATTTAACAGGTTGTAATTTACAGCGTTCTACTATCTTGGGACTCACATAACTTAATGTAGCACCTGGGTCAATTAAAACAGTTATAGTAAGGTCTGAAATCTTACCTTCAAATTCGACCATAGTGGGTTGATACTCTGCGTGGCGATCGTCCAAAGCTGCGTTAATTCTGGGTATGCTACGTCCAACTTCACCAACAGTTGAGGCTTCATGGATTTGGGATAGCTGTTCTGTTCCCTTCCGCTGTGGGCAGTTTTTAACATAGTGTGGTCCCCCACAACCCCAGCAATGTACCTGAGGTCTAGCCGTCCCCTCACTGTCCATTCTTACATGCTGTTCATTTATTTTTGGTTCATTTGATGTCTTAAACTTGGTTTCACTTCTGGTTACATTTCTATTACTAAATCTTTTGCCACTACGACCACCTTTATTTAGACCATTTGTCTTGAATCCTTTCCTTTCATTCCATTTCTTGCTAGCAGTGTCTCCTTTTTGCTTGCTTTATTGGTAACAAATTCTGGCTTTACGAATTACCTCGTCCATTGACTTAGGATCATCGAATTCAATCCTTTCGCGCATATATGGGGGCAGGCTGCAAACAAAACATTGCACCTTTTCTTTTTCTTCCCTTATATATGGCACATAACGGAGCAAGGAGGTGAAGCGGGTAATAAATTCATCCATCGTCTGCTGTCCCAATCGCAGCTCATGGAATTCTCGCGCTTTTTCATCATAAAAACGTTTAGTTAGGTATCTCTCCTTAAAGTACTGTTGGAAATTCTCCCAAGTGATCGTTTGCTCCGTCACTGCTTTTACTATCTTGACTTCCTCCCACCATAAGGTGGCTTTTCCCTACAGTTGAAAAATAGCCAACCGGGCTTTAAGGTTGTGGTCGTACTCGTATAGCTGAAAATACTTATTCATATTAATCAGCCAAGCTTCTGTCCCTTCTTCCTGTTCTCCATCAAAATGTGGGGGCTTAATCTTGCGGAATTCTCCTTGTAACTCAGTCCTTTGTCTCTTTGAGGTTTGTTGTTCCAATGCATTATCAGAACGCTTCTCTTGTTCTTCAGATCTCTCAGGTGGTATAGGATGATAATGTTCCTCTAACATTCATTGTTTTTCTGCACTAGGATTAATTGGCAGTTGATTCTGTCTCTCAGACAGAGTTTTTAAAATCCTTTCCTGTTCTGCTGTGAGTCGTGCATTGTCTTCTCGTAATCGAGTCATTTCCCTTTTAAGTTCTTGTACCGTTTCCAAGATTGCTTGATTGGTAACACTGGCTTCTTCCCCGAGTTGTACCCATAGTTCTGGGTTAATTTCCAGATCATGAGTCCCTTGTCCCGCTGTGTACCTATGAGATGCACCATCTGCTCTTCTCATGTTGTAATTACTTGGCTTCTGTTCCTGAGCTTGTTCATAATTTAAGTAGCGGAATAACAACATCAGCATGTTAATGGCAATAATTATATACATTATTTCTATCTCTGATACTTCCACATGCACATTACTATTATTCATCAGAATTTTGCATTTATATTGTTTTGTAACTGGGCTCTGATACCATATGTCACAACTTTAACTCTATTAACCCGAATTCACACACATAAAAAAAAATTCTATTGGGTTCATCTACTAACGATTAGGCGCACACTCTATAAGGTTGATGGTAACATATCTTACATTAATATTATTATCCCATGATATCGTGCGGAGAATGTACCACAGGATTTGGGAGTACATTGTTTACATTGTTTATTTCCATAATGATTAATGTCATGCCGCCACTGCTTGCCAAGTGGCTTACTTACCAGTTCATACTGCTGGCGACTGTGACTGCTCTTTACTGTCCTGACCGAACCCTGCACTTTGGAATCTGGGGATAAGATCTAACGCTGATGCGGAAACTCTCCTCCATCGAACGATGGAGAGTTAATCCCGCTCTCCAAGGTTTATTCTTTAGGGTTTTGAGGTCCGCGGGTATACCCTGCCGCCAAAGCATGCATTGGGCATTTTCCTCCGCGGCTTCCATGGGCATCTTCGACTTGCCTCCGGGCTCTACTAGGCTGGAGCCCTCTGCTACTCTATCAGGTATATAGTTTCGTCTCTATTGAAGCATGTGCAGACTTCGTTTACAGGTATAATATTCATTGTATTTAACTGTTTATGTTTTGATACAGACATACAGTCTGTCGAACCCTATCCATTTCGCATTATTTCTATGTTTCATGTTCTTCCAGGTATACAGTTGTTCGATTGTCTTGCATATAAATATATCCATCCCTTCTACAGGTATTCGATCGGTCACTTTTCAACAGCTCGGCTTTGTCTATTTATCTTCATACCTTCACAAGTATGCCATCAGTTGCTTATCAACTGTTTAACTTTGTTGTTTACTTCTTGGTAATGGCGGGGACTTCTCTGCTGCACGACGCAGGTCTTATGTTCGTTTGGTAGTTACCGAGTTGTTCTATCCGAGCGTTGTTCCGGGTTGTTGTTCTCTAGTTCTGCAAATTCGAACCGAGGTAAGATGGATACTGTCGACCCTTATTTTATTTTGATGGTTACAGTTTGTTTTCCTTTCGGGTAGCCCGGCTCTGCTAACGGTCTGTCGTTGCATGACAGGGGTTACACTTAGCACAGTAAAATTGTGGATGACCAGTCCGATTGCTCGACACCTCCGGGTAAGTCAATAACTTATTGGGCATTCCATTATACATCCGGTGTCGTTTTCCCGGTTAACCCCACCGTTTGCTGCCAGGTCCCTCCGTGTACTGATGAAACCCTCAGCTAGTTCTGCCGAGGTTGCAGCAATTAAATTTCCATTCTGGGTTATTGTATTTATTTGTTTAGATATGGCTTCATTGCCTTGGTTACTCGTGGATTTTTATCCATGGTTGTAAATGACATGGAACAGTGACCGCCCTTAAGCGATTCACGATTTGGTTTTTGGTTTGATATTGAATGGTACACAGTTCTAGATTTTTAATATATATAAACCTGTTTTCTTTATAGCGCCTCACCATTATTCCTCTATGATTATTAGAAGTATATTGCATTCTGTAGTTTTAATTTTGAGCTAGGCATGAACCCGTAGATAGTATTCATATGGGTTCGCCATCGCAGTCTCGGTACAGTTTTGATTCGCTCATTAAGGGTTTATTTTTTTGCGATATTTGCTATGGTTCTTCTGAGTAGCTATTCGATCATTGATATCTTTACATGCCCGTATGATATTCGATGAATGTTTCGCTAGAGGCTCTCAACAGTTAGGCGTTTGGTTGTATTGATATCTACATAGGGTTTATTAAGAAAATTCTGGGTTGTCGCCCTTTCTTTCTTTGCTTACAGTATTTAAAGAAAACTGCCTTTATGAGGAATGAGTGTTTTCATAATTTCTACAGTATTCAAGTTTTTAGTCATTATTTTTGAACAGTTCTGCACAGAGATTTGCAGCGTAACCCCACTGTATAATATGGCTTAAGTTTTTATTTCATAAGTTTTCCACCTTGAGGAATGTTGATAAAGTTTTTCGTGTTCACGACTATATCTATAAATAAGCTTTTCTCTGTCTTTCCGCTACAGTTCCCTACTCGGCCTGTTGGATTAATAACAGTCTAATGTTTTCTCTTATTTTAACTCTATTGAGACTAATATGATCATTATTATTTGCTGCTGTTTATCGATTACAGCCTACTGGTTACCCTCCTATTACTGAGGAGTTACCTCTGGCTAGCGAATAAAGAAGATTTTTCTACATTGTTTGCCATTGATATAGTAATTTCTGAGTTCATTCCTTCTTTGTTTATTTCATAGAATAATGTTAAGCCTTTGCTCACTTAACTAAACTATATAAACACAGTACTGTACAAAATTCACAGTCATACTTACCTAAGAAATTTGTCTTTAGGCTTCCACACCCTTCCAGGGTTTAAGAACAGGGAACTATCCCTTGCTTATCGATCCTCCCCACCATGAGACTAATTACCAGAATTACGTCTCCCCCCAAGCTCATTGCCAAACCACTGTCTTCAGCAATTACTTGAATGCACAGCATGTGCCATGTTATCTGATCACCACCAGACGTAACATGTCTATTTTTCCTTGTCTTCCGTCTGTTCCCAAACAGCCCAGATGTCCCCTCCTTTCTAAGGAAGGAGTAAAACAGTTAGGGTTTTTTTTCCCTTCTTGACAGCTGTTTTATTTTTTTTTAAAAAAGGAAAAGAAAATTATCATCAAGAAAATAACTTCCTTGCTCGAAGTTACTAAATGTAATTCTTTTATTCATGCTCCAGTTTTTACACAAGCAATACTAATAAGTTATCCCAGTAATATATATATGTTTTTTTTTTTTAAGAAACAGAGAAGTAATTTCATTAATTAGCGGGGTCATTACATCTTCCCCCCCTGAGATTGGACATCGTCCCGATGTCTTCCAGCTTCAAACAATCCTGGATAATTCTTTAACATTAGTGCTTCATCTTCCCAAGTGGCCTCCTCAGGCCCAAAATGTTGCCATTGAACCTTAACTTGGGTAATAACTCGTTTCCGCAGCTGCACTTCTCTCCGGTCGAGAATGTTCAGAGGTTCGACCAGGACCTCTCCTTCTGGTTCGACCTGCAACAAATAATTTTTAAGTTAGTTTTTATTTTTCTTTTAAGAAAATAATCGGCTAACTATTACCTTGACAAGCCTCTTTGTCCTATTAGTTCCCACCTAAATCTCTTGCCATCTGATCACATGTCTAGGGTCATAGACATATTTTTTAAAAATTGGTACATGGAAAACGTTGTGAACCCGGATGTGGCTAGGTAGAGCGAGTTGGTATGCTACCGACCCAACTCTTGCCAGCACTTGGAAGGGTCCACAATATCAGGGAGCTAACTTAGTGCACCCGCTCCATTGTAATGTATTTCCCTTGGATTGAATCTTAATCTACACATGGTCTCCCACCTGATATTCCTTAAACCTCCTTTTTTGATCTGAAAAAGTTTTCTGTCTATCTTGGGCAGCTTTCAAATTAGCTCGTACCCTTTTTACCATGTCCTCCATTTCCTTAAGCATCTCAGGCCCTAGACTCAATCTATCCTCTGGCCCAACCCAATTCGAGGGAGTACGGCACTTCCGTCCATACAGAATTTCAAAAGGGCTTAGTTGGGTTGAGGTATGGTATCCATTGTTATATGCGAATTCTACCAAATGTAGATATTCCTCCCAGAGCATAGGCTATTGCATCACGTAAGCTCTTAACATGTCTTCGGCCACTTGGTTTACCCATTCCGTTTGCCCATCCGTTTGGGGATGATAAGCTGTACTGAAATTCAGCTGAGTTCCCAATTCAGCAAACAATGTCCTCCAAAAGGCTGAAGTGAATTTCACATCTCGATTAGAAATGATTGTCTTCGGGAGTCCATGTAATTTGAACATGTTCTGCATAAAGACATGAGCAATCTGCGCAGCCTTGTATGTAGATTGTACAAGTATGAAATGTGCGGCTTTAATCAACTTGTCTACCACCACCATGATAGAGTCATTATTTCTCTTCATCTTTGGCAACCCAGTGATAAAATCCATGGTAATGGTCTCCCATTTCCATTCTGGTATGGGTAGTGGCTGTAATAGTCTGGCTGGATGTTGATGTTCTATTTTAATTTGTTGGCATTCCAAACACTCAGCTAAATATTCGGTCACATCATTCTTCATTCCAGGCCAGAAATAATTTCTTCGAATTGCAGTAATCATCTTCTGATAGCCTGGATGTCCCGCATAGTGACTAGTGTGGAACTCATCCAAAATCAGATTTTTAATCTGGTTTTGGTTGGGTATATATATTCTTCCCTTGTAATAGAGCACACCTGCCTTATCCAGTTCAATTTTTTTGTGGGTTTCCCTCATCATTGGCCTGCTGTAGTTTCTGCTTAATTTGTTGGTATTCTGCATCCTGTTCTGCTGTTTTCTGTACAGTTTCTAAGAGAGTACTCTCCCAGCTACTCAGGGATATTTGATATAAGCTTTGCATCTTTCGACTTAAGGCATCAGCCACTCGGTTATCCTTCCCATGCAAATGTTTAATATCGAAGTCAAATGTGCTGAGAAAATCCGCCCATCTGGCTTGTCTGGCGTTTAAAGAGGGCTGGCTGAAGTAGTTAGTTAGGCTATCATGGTCAGTCAATAACAAAAACTTTCTTCCCAACAGATAGTGTCGCCACATCTTCAAGGCATGTATAACAGCGGCCAGTTCCAAATCATAAGCAGAGTATTTTTGCTCATGTTCTTTTAGCTTTCTTGATTCATAGGAAATCACTTTGCCTTCTTGCATTAATACACCTCCCAGCCATTCCTTGCTTGCATCCGTACATACCACATATTCTTTATCAGGATCTGCTATACTCAAGATAGGTGCTGTAGTAAGCAATTGTTTTAATTGTTCGAAACTTCTCTGACATTCGGGGGTCCATTGGAATGCTCTTCCCTTTTTCTGCAGAGATGTAATGGGAAATGCCACTTTGGAGAAATCTTTCACAAATCGTCTATAGTATCCAGCTAAACCCATAAAGGACCGGATATCCGTGACATCCTTTGGTACAGGCCACTCCATTATAGCCCTTATCTTTTCAGGGTCTATAGCAATGCCCTCTTTGGTAATCACATGGCATAAATACAGAATCTCTTCTTGGAAAAAGTCACATTTACTAAACTTGGCGTACAGCTGGTGTTCTCGAAGGATCTGCAGCACCATTTTAAGATGCTCCTGGTGCTCTTCGACCGTACGAGAATATATCAATATATCGTCAATAAATATCAGCACAAACTGATCCAGATATTGATAAAAAATACTATTCATTAAACACATGAATGTGGCAGGGGCGTTAGTTAACCCAAAAGGTAATGCCGCAAACTCTTAATGCCCATACCTTGTTTGGAAAGGTAGTTTTGGCAATGTCCTCTTCTTTAATCCGGATCTGGTGATAATCTGACCTTAAGTCAATCTTAGAGAACACGGTCGCTCCTTGCACTTGATCGAACAATTCGTCAATCCGTGGTAAGGGATACTTGTTTTTAATGGTCAGTTTGTTTAACTGACAATAATCAATACACATTCGGAGGGTTCCATCTTTTTTCTTGACGAACAATACTGGGGCTCCCCAATGTGACACACTAGGTCGACTGTAATTTTTATCTAATAATTCTTGCAGTTGCATCTTTAATTCTGTTAACTCAGGCACACTCATTCGGTAAGGTGCTCTTGATACTGGAGCTGCACCTGGTATCAATTCTATAGTAAAGTCTATATTTCTTTTTGGGGGTAATCTGGGGATTTCCTCCAGAAATACATCTGCAAATTCTTGTACCACAGGAATGTTATCAAAGGTTGCTTTTTTTCCTTTAGAGTCTGCAAAACCCACTTGTATAGCATACAGCTGACACCCTTTTCGAATACATTTTGCCAACTGAGTTGCGGTTATTGGTCGGATTTGCACTGGTCGCTGGATCCCTTGTATTTCTTTTCTATGTCCATCTTGATCTTTATAATAAATAACTTTAGTTTTGAAATCAACTAACGACCAGTGTCTTTCCAACCAATCCATTCCAATTAAAACATCGTATGATCCGAGAGGAAGTACATTCAGATCTGCTACCGCTGATTCTCCAGCTATTGAAATCGAACAATCCTTAATTTTTGCTGTGACTTGCCTCTTGGCTCCTGTGGCTAGTTGTACCAGCCATCGGTTTTTAAATTTAACAGGCTGTAATTTACAGCATTCTACTATCTTGGGACTCGCATAGCTTAATGTAGCACCTCGGTCAATTAAAACAGTTATACTAAGGTCTGAAATCTTACCTTCAAATTCGACCATAGTGGGTTGATACTCTGCCTGGCGATCGTCCAAAGCTGCGTTAATTCTGGGTATGCTACGTCCAACTTCATCAACAGTTGAGGCTTCATGGATTTGGGACAGCTATTCAGTTCCCTTCCGTTGTGGGCAGTTTTTAACATAGTGTGGTCCCCCACAGCCCCAGTACTGTGCCTGAGGTCTAGCCATCCCCTCACTGTCCATTCTCACATGCTGTACATTGATTTTTGGTTCATTTGATGTCTTAGACTTGGTTGCACTTCTGGTTACATTTCTATTATTTGGCCCCTTGCTAAATCCTTTGCCACTGCGACCACCTTTATTTAGACCATTTTTCTTGAAGCCTTTCCTCTCATTCCATTTCTTGCTAGCAGTATCTCCTTTTTGTTTGTTTTGTTGGTAACAAATTCTGGCTTTACGAATGACCTCGTTCATTGACTTAGGATTATCGAATTCAATCCTTTCCTGCATATATGGGGGCAGGCTGCTAACAAAACGTTGCACCTTTGCTTTTTTTCCCCTTATATATGGCACATAACGGAGAAGGGAGGTGAAGCGGGTAATAAATTCATCCATCGTCTACTGTCCCAACTGTAGATCATGGAATTCTCGCTTTTTTTCATCATAAAAACGTTCAGTTAGGTATCTCTCCCTAAAGTACCGTTGGAAATTCTCCCAAGTGACCGTTTGCTCCATCACTCCTTTACTATCTTGACTTCCTCCCGCCATAAGGTGGCTTTTCCCTGCAGTTGAAAAATAGCCAACCGGGCTTTAAGGTTGTGGTCATACTCATATAGCTAAAAATACTTATTCATATTAATCAGCCAAGCTTCTGCCGCTTCTTCCTGTTCTCCGTCAAAATGTCGGGGCTTAATCTTGCGGAATTCTCCTTGTAACTCCGTCTTTTGTCTCTTTGAGGTTTGCTGTTCCAATGCATTATCAGAACGCTCCTCTTGTTCTTCAGATCTCTCTTGTGGTATAGGATGATTCTGTTCCTCTGACATTCGCTATTGTTCTGCACTAGGATTAATTGGCAGTTGATTCTGTCTCTCAGACAGACTTTTTAAAATCCTTTCCTGTTCTATTGTCAGTCGTGCATTGTCTTCTCGTAATCGAGCCATTTCCCTTCTATGTTCTTGTACTGTTTCCAAGATTGCTTGATTGGTAACCCTAGCTTCTTCCCCGAGTTGTACCCATAGTTCTGGGTTGATTTCCAGATCATGAGTCCCTTGTCCCGCTGTGTACCTATGAGATGCACCATCTGCTCTTCTCATGTTGTAATTACTTGGCTTCTGTTCCTGAGCTTGTTCATAATTTAAGTAGCAGAATAACAACATCAGCATGTTAATGGCAATAATTATATACATTATTTCTATCTCTGATACTTCCACATGCACATTACAATTATTCATCAGAATTTCGCATTTATATTGTTTTGTTATCCCAGAGGCCTCAGTTTTGTAACTGGGCTCTGATACCATATGTCACAACTCTAACTCTATTAACCCGAATTCACACACATAAAAAAAAATTCTATGAGGTTCATCTGCTAACGATTAGGCACACGCTCTATAAGGTTGATGGTAACATATCTTACATTAATATTATTATCCCATGATATCGTGCGGAGAATGTACCACAGGATTTGGGAGTACACTGTTTACATTGTTTATTTCCATAATGATCAATTTCATGCCGCCACTGCTTGCCAAGTGGCTTACTTACCAGTTCATACTGCTCACGACTGTGACTGCTCTTTACTGTCCTGACCGAACCCTGCACTTTGGAATCTGGGGATAAGATCTAACGGTGATGCGGAAACTCTCCTCCATCGAACGATGGAGAGTTAATCCCGCTCTCCAAGGTTTATTCTTTAGGGTTTTGAGGTCCGCGGGTATACCCTGCCGCCAATGCATGCATTGGGCATTTTCCTCCATGGCTTCCATGGGAGTCTTCGACTTGCCTCCGGGCTCTACCGGGCTGGAGACCTCTGCTACTCTATCAGGTATACAGTTCCATCTCTATTGAAGCATGCGCAGACTTCGTTTACAGGTATAATATTCATTGTATTTAACTGTTTATGTTTTGATACAGACATACATTCTGTCGCACCCTATCCATTTCGCGTTATTTCTATGTTTCATGTTCTTCCAGGTATACAGTCGTTCGCTTGTCTTGCATATAAATATATCCATCCCTTCTACAGGTATTCGATCGGTCACTTTTCGACAGCTCGGCTTTGTCTATTTATCTTCATACCTTCACAGGTATGCCATCAGTTGCTTATCAACTGTTTAACTTTGTTTTTTACTTCCTGGTAATGGCAGGGACTTCTCTGCTGCACGGCGCAGGTCTTATGTTCGTTTGGTAGTTGTCGAGTTGTTCTATCCGAGCATTGTTCCGGGTTGTTGTTCTCCAGTTCTGCAAATTCAAACCGAGGTAAGATGCATACCATCGACCCTTAGTTTATTTTGATGGTTACAGTTTGTTTTCCTTTTGGGTAGCCCGGCTCTGCTAACGGTCTGTCATTGCATGACAAGGGTTACACTTAGCACAGTAAAATTGTGGATGACCAATCTGATTGCTCGACACCTGCAGGTAAGTCAATAACTTATTGGGCATTCCACTATACATTCGGTGTCGTTTTCCCGGTTAACCCCGCCGTTTGCTGGCAGGTCCCTCCGTGTACTGATGAAACCCTCAGCTAGTTCTGCCGAGGTTGCAACAATTAAATTTTCGTTCTGGGTTATTGTATTTATTTGCTTAGATATGGCTTCATTGCCTTGGTTACTCGTGGATTTTTATCCATGGTTGTAAATGACATGGAACAGTGACCGCCCTTAAGCGATTAACGATTTGGTTTTTGGTTTGATATTGAACGGTACACAGTTCCAGATTTTTAATATATATAAACTTGTTTTCTTTATGGCGCCTCACCATTCTTCCTCTATGATTATTAGAAGTATATTGCATTCTGTAGTTTTAATTTCGAGCTAGGCGTGAACCCGTAGATAGTATTCATATGGGTTCGCCCTCACAGTCTCGGTACAGTTTTGATTCGCTCATTAAGGGTTTTTTTTTGCGATATTTGCTATGGTTCTTCTGAGTAGCTATTCGATCATTGATATCTTTACATGCCTGTATGATATTCGATGAATGTTCCGCTACGGGCTCTCAACAGTTAGGCGTCTGGTTGTATTGATATCCGCATAGGGTTTATTAAGAAAATTCTGGGTTGTCGCCCTTTCTTTCTTTGCTTACGGTATTTAAAGAAAACCGCCTTTATGAGGAATGACTGTTTTCATAATTTCTACAGTATTCAAGTTTTTAGTCATTATTTTTTAACAGTTCTGTCACAGAGATTTGCAACGTAATCCCACTGTATAATATGGCTTAAGTTTTTATTTCATGAGTTTTCCACCTTGAGGAGTGTTGATAAAGTTTTTCGTGTTCACGACTATATCTATAAATAAGCTTTTCTCTGTCTTTCCGCTACAGTTCCCTACTCGACCTATTGGATTAATAACAATCTAATGTCTTCTCTTATTTTAACTTTATTGAGACTAATATGACCATTATTATTTACTGTTGTTTATCGCTTACAGCCTACTGGTTACCCTCCTATTACTGAGGAGTTAACTCTGGCTAGCAAATAAAGAAGATTTTTCTACATTATTTGGCATTGATACAGTAATTTCTGAGTTCATTCCTTCTTTGTTTATTTCATAGAATATTGTTAAGCCTTTGCTCACTTAACTAAACTATATAAACACAGTACTGTACAAAATTCATAGTCATACTTACCTGAGAAATTTGTCTTTAGGCTTCCACACCCTTCCAGGGTTTAAGAACAGGGAACTATCCCTTGCTTACCGATCCTCCCCACCATGAGACTAAATACCAGAATTACGTCTCCCCCCAAGCTCATTGCCAGACCACTGTCTTCAGCAATTACTTGAATGCACAGCATGTGGCATGTTATCTGATCACCACCAGACGTAACATGTCTATTTTTCCTTGTCTTCCATCTGTTCCCAAACAGCCCGGATGTCCCCTCCTTTCTAAGGAAGGAGTAAAACAGTTAGGGTTTTTTTTCCCTTCTTGACAACTGTTTTATTTAAAAAAAAAAAGGAAAAGAAAATTATCATCAAGAAAATAACTTCCTGGCTCGAAGTTACTAAATGTAATTCTTTTATTCATGCTCCAGTTTTTACACAAGCAATACTAATAATTTATCCCAGTAATATATATATGTTTTTTTTTTTTTAAGAAATAGAGAAGTAATTTCATT
>APFE031738257.1:100219-115300 GCA_000404065.3 Pinus taeda | reverse complement strand
TTGTAGCCATTGGACTCCTAATACAACATCAGCCCCTCCCATTGGAATGGAAAGCATTGGGCTAGTCAATACATATTCTCCCATGGATAGCTTGATATTATGGCACTTTCCAGAGCAATTTATTGTTCCTCCATTTGCAACCATCACTTGACATTCTGGTGCTGGATATAAGAAGCAATTCAATTCTTTGCTACCTTACAATGAATAAAATTGTGGGTACTTCCTGAATCAATCAACACTATTACCTTTTTCTTCTTGATTTGTCCTTCTATCTTGATGGTTTGAGGAGTGGTAATTCCCACCAATGCATTACAAGATATCGCCGGATTCATTTGTTCTTCATCTAGGCTTTGTTCCTGGAGTATATCCTCTTCTTTTGACCTTTCTTGCTCCTTTTCTTCTTCCTCTTCACAGTCTATGTAGAATAATTTCTTCTCAGCACACTTATGAACCTTAGTGTATTTGCTATCACAACTGTAACAAAGCCCTTTTGCTCTTTTTTCTTCCAATTGTTGTGGTGTCAACCTTATAGGTTGTCGAAGACTAGGGGCAACAACACTTCCGTCTTTATAGTTGTGAGTGGTATGCTTCCTGGTTGCCATAATTTTGCTTTCCATTTTTCTTGCTAACCTGAATGCCTTCTCTAATGAATCAGGTTCCCAAGGCGAACATCATGTTGTATATTATCCTTTAAAGACCCTATGAACACATCAATCCTATGCTCCTCTGGTATTACCCTTATGTTCAGTTTTTGGAACTCCTCAATGTGGTCCATTATTGAACCCTTTTGTTTGAGACTTATCAATTGGCTAAAAAAAGTGTTGCTTTTTGTATCCTCATAATGTGCCATCAATTCTTCCGTAAAAATTGCCCAAGTGATAAATTGTTTACGAGGGAAAAGCCATTGATACCATACAAACTGATTTGGTTCCAAATATAAAGTTTCCATACATACCTTTTGTGTGTTTTGCACATTATTGAGATCGGAAAATTGCTCCATCTGTAATATCCATGTTGCGGGATCCTTGCCATCAAACTTCCTCATATCGATTTTTGGAATATGATGGGTCTTCGATCCCACATTAGAGTCTATGGAATCATGATTAACATTTCTTTTGTTCTCATCATGAGTTTCCTTTACTACCCTTTCACCCTTAGTGACCATTTCTTGTAGCAACTTATTCATATTTATCTTCAATTTCTGTCTCAAATCTGTCTTCAAATCGTCCATGTCTGTCTTCAAATCTGTCTTCAAATCGTCCATGTCTGTCTTCAAATCTATCTTCCAATCGTCCATCTTAGCTTCCACGCCCTTTATCTTAGATTCCATGCCATTTATCTTAGCTTCTGTTAGCTTTTGTGAGGCTGACATTTTTTGCACTTGGTCTTGTAATTTTGATATATCATGTAGCATTTCTTCCTCTTCTTCATGAGTCATGCTAGAGCTTTCAGGTTCCTTACTAGGTGTTTGCATTTTCTTTCCTCGGGGCATTAGTTGCCGATAATAATGCTCTACTAGACCTTTGAATTCCTTCAAAATAAATTTTCAAACCAATCTTAAGCAAAAATTTAAGAAAATCTACACACCTTTTTTTGTGTAGGAGCTCGATATTGCCTCTAATGTATCTCTGTACTTTCAGAACATACAGATCTGAAATTGTGCCTTGTTGTAACCCTCTGTGTCCTCTTTCAAATGCCACCAGTCTGACCCCAATTGGATTCTCTAATGAAGAGTTATGCCAAATCTCCCACAGTGACCTGATTATAGACCTTTTCAGAAGAGCGAACTTGTATGAAGTGTCACGTGTCACTATTTGGACCTCTGGATCTGAAAAATATCTAGAAGAAACTACAGTCCGTCCTCTTTATGTAACTTTTTGTGAAATTCCAATCCGATGCTTAGAGAGAAAGTTATGACGATTTTCCCCAGGTCACCTGTTTAGAATGTAATTCAAGACTCTGCAAAAAGACCAACTTCCTCAGATCATATCTCCGCAAATATAGCGCGAAAAGCTCCGAAATTCGGACCCAAGGTTCAGCAAGATTTCTTCACAAATGGGTTTTGTTTGCGACTTCTGAAATGTCACAAAAAAAAAGTTATGGCGAAAATTCCACGATGACCTGTTTGGAGCAGTGAAACCCTAGAATCCAAAGCTCTGATATCAAATGTTATGAAACCAGCTCAAGAAAAGATAGAAAAGATAGATGAACGCCTTAGAATTCAGCCTCTTCAAGGGGGCAACCTCCTTTACATTACATAAATGAACAATTCTTGGATGATACAAATGACAAAACCTCCTTTCTATATAATAGGAGTCTAAGGAGTCACAATATAACCCAGCCGACCTAACAATAATAATACAAAGCCACAAAAATAACAATAGAGGGATTCTATGGGGCATAGTAATAACAATATGGGGCAATAGGGCACAACAATATTAATAAGGGGTACAACTACCATAGTAATGTGGTAATCACTAGTATTATAGGGACCCAACAGAAAATATCACAATATCATGTTCAATTGCATTAAGGTTTTGGGTCAGGTCATAACACCATCTGTTTTACATCCATTTACCCATTGAGTAAGTAACAACTTTAAAAAACAACGCTAATAAAACTAATTTAGAATTTTTATTATGTTAGAGATCTTTCCACCTACATTAGATCATGATGTAGTGCTTTGGAATAGAGAAGTGAGTTAACTTTCCAAAGCTGTAGACAAACACTAGAATATTGCGATAGGGAGTAAATCCATTTATTGTATTTTGGTTATGGGAAGCTCCCCTTACAAAGGAGTTAAGCACGAGATCATATCAGACCTAGTGGAGTGATCAAAACTACTTCATTGGTTACAGTAGAGTGATTTACACATATTAAAAACAGTGTCGAAAGGCACTTGGGAGTCACTTGGAAGTAAACCTCAGATTAACCATGTTGAGGAACTTTCAAGGGGATTGAGTTTTATTACTCTGCCCTTGTGTGTACGTTTGACATGCAACTGTCCCCCTAGGTTAAATTGTCTTAAGGGGTAACCTTAGAGACCATAATCTTAGGGCTATTACCCATGGTGGCAGCAGAGGGGAATTCTATGTTGTACTTGGAACATATGTTGGCCAGACTCACTTGGACCCTTTTAGAGGGTATTCTTCACTTGAGATGGCATAAGTGTAGTTACTTGCACCATATCGTGTTCATTAAGCAGGTTGTCAGTGTAATTGGTTCCACCCACTCTATCTTTATTCACTTTTCGCATTAATCTTTGCGACGTTGGATTTCATTATCAACTAGCGCTTTCGTTGTGAAAATCTTCTTTGCATGGTTTGATTCCTTAGATTTACTAACGCTTATTATTTTCTTGTTTTTACTTTTTATAGACCTTAGGTGTGGATTGTGATTTTGAGTTTTAATATTGGTAATAAATTTATCTAAGTTGAATCTAATGGAATTAATTCTAGAAGGTACCAATAAATAAACCCCTTTTAACGGGAATCCTAGTCATTTTCCTGACTTTAGAAATGTCAGTCCTCCTTATATGGATACATTGTCACTTCCTGGATTCACGATAGGTTTACCAGTGTGGTTGTTCTCAAATTCTTTAGTCATAATTACTCAAATTGTACCACCTCAAAAAAAAAAATCACCTCAACTAAGTTCACCATCTTAACATCATCAACCTCGTGTTGACCCTTTACCTTATTCACCCAACATGTCCTTCACCCTTTCTTCTTCTTCACTTGGTAAAAGCCTTGATGCTAGTAACCAAGTGATTAAGAAGAAGAAGAAGAAAGGGAAGAAGAACAATAAGTAAGATAAGAAAGAAGTCAACCAACCAACCATGGCTGTAAGTATTGGTAATGTTTAGGAAACCCCCAACATGAATCACAAGCCCAAATACCCTTGCAAGCTCTGTAAGGGTGATCGCTTTCTTATTGATTGTCCTAGCATTTCAAAGGTGTTAGAAGTCTAGTCTAAAAATTCTTATCAAGTTACTATTTATCCATCGACCGGTGATTGTCAGGTTCCTAGGAAAAAGGGTAAAGATAGGTTTCCTTGTAGTTTATGCGAAGGGATTCATCGAACTCACCTTTTCCCTCACATGGATGAAGCCTCAAATTTTTTGGAAAAACATATTGTTTCACAACAACAACTTCCAACTAGTTTTCGTAAATGTTTTCCCTACCTATTGTCCATTGACAAAGTGATTGATCTAGTTCCAAGTATAGTCAATCCCACTCTTCCATTGGAGAGTGAAACACATATCGCTCAGGTTGATGAACCATTGGTTGGTCAAGTGGTCAACTCGATTCCACATTCATTCGATCCCATTCTCCCTTTAGTGAGTGAAATTAATACCGCTCAGGTTCTTCTTGTTACCTCAGATTCTTTTACACATGGAGGCATTTCACCTGTTTTCATTGAACCCCCTCCAAGTAATGAGGCCATTTCCTTTGATTGGACTACACTGACAGGGCCTCGTCTTCCTTCTTCCACCCATTTCCAAATCATTGTGAAAGTGTATGGTAAGACTATGCGTCGCACAAATGTAGATGAAGGCGATTCTGTCAGTATTTTGTCCTCAACCGATTGGAAATCTTTGGGTTCCCCTCAACTTGTTCCTGTTACATAGAATTTTTTAGCTTTTAATAGAACCATTAATGAGCCTTTAGGGATCCTTCCTAAGTTACCTATTAGTCTAGAATGGAAAAAATTTTGTATCCATCTTATGGTATTCCAAGACCCCTTAGATTTCAATTTTATCCTTGGACGAGACTATGTCTATGCCATGAAAGTTGTCACATCAACACTATTTCATTCTATTTATTCTTTCAAAAAGAGGTACAACAGTAGAAAAATGTAGGTAGTCTCACCCCAACCAAGTTTGTTGACTACCATGATTATCATATGACAAAGAAACAAAAACCATCTAAAGACATAGTCCACAACTTAGGAGACCAAAAGCACTAGTAAACACATAAAACAAGTAAAACACATGTAACCATGCTAGTCATAAGAAGTGATGGAGGTTGGGTTGTCTGAAGATGTTCCTAGAGGCGGAGGACAGAAGGAGCATTGAAGGTGCTCTTTGACGTGGGCCATCCAAGCCTCCAAATTCTCTACTTTCTCAAATAACATACTCTGGCCTCGCCAGGCCACCACTATGCGCTCCTAGACATGGCACTGGAAGTAGTGGATTTTGTTCAAAGTGACAATGAGCTTTGCATGCTCCTCCTGCCTCACCAGCTCCGAGGTTTCCAAGCGTTCAAGTATCGACTGAAGCAAATCACGATAGTGCTCTAAACAAAAATCTTGTCTCTAACCGCATCCTAAATTATGAGCCTTCCCTAGTCGCCCCGAACTGTAGTGGCGAATTGTCCCACCCCATTGCTAGCTATGTGGGGTGCGACTCCCACAACCAGCCACCATGACCACGGCCACCACAAGCCTCACAAGATCGCTGACCAGAATCACCCACCCTGCTTCTACCGCGACCACCAAAGACCACTCGTCCCGAGCGACCTTCATTAATATCGCCCCACCCAGATCTAATGGTCGCCATTTCCATCTGCGAGGGAGACACACAGCCCCTCACGCTGCCCGAATTGGTCTTAAGCTATGAAGAGGAACAAGCCAAATGGGGATTCAGACGCATTATTACCGACCCTACATCGTTGACCGAAGCTAACCAGCAGGTGACTTCACAAACCTCAACTATCACCAAGGAGAAGCGCCCCACCGCCGCCAGTGGGACCAAAACAAACCAACCCAGGATGAACATAAAGAACTGCAATTCCAAACCAGTTATGAGGACCTAAGTCTACAATTCACAATCCCTCTCCCTAAATAGGACCCCTGCTAACCAAACCACCCAAAATCCAACACATGCACTCCACAAACATCCCAAATTTCGCTCTAGCATGCATGGGATGCCACTAGACCCCAACAACACTAGCAAAACAAAACCAGAGTTGTAAGGTCAAATCATTCCCTACGCGTGATTACCATAAATCAAATACCAAACTGGAAATTAACAAGAATGCACACCTGTAAGTAGAGGATGGGACGTCGACGGTGAAGACACCACCTCTCACAGACAAGGTTCCCTTGAAAACAATTGCTCCCTTGCTCAAAGCTCAAACTTCATTTACCATAACAAGACTAACCTAGAATGTATGATAGAAAACCTCGCGACCCTCCATAAATCGTCGACGGGCGCCACCTCCCAGGAGTTTCAAGACTAATTTAGGTCTCACACAAGTTACATTACCATCTCCCATACATAAGGTGTATTGAGAGGATGGGGAGATTGGTCCTCGTGCCTTCACCCATGTGGTATTCATGAAAGCCCACGCATTGCCTCAGTATCATTGTTGGCTTGGTTAATCACCCCCATCAGGGAGATTAGTCGTTAAGTTTTATTAGTGATTAATTAAATAATTAACCCGTGATCTTGATTAATGATATAGATTTTCTTATGATTAATTTAATATTAAAATTAAAATTAAATAGGGTTCTTATGAATCCATTGATTTGAACCAATATTTGAAATTATATTTTTGTATTAGGAATTTATTAATTGATATTTGATTTTTTTTGTTCATGTTTACGTACTTAATTTATATGTTGGTTTTGATGTGTATATTGTTAGGTCATGTTAGATATGTTCATTTAATGTGTTTGCATATATATGTGTATGTGATAGCAATTATTTGGCATGAGATGTATATTATTTTTAGGATGTGTGTGGTAATGATGTTAGATTATAATGTTTGTGTTTTTTTAGATGTGATCATGATGATGATGCCATGTTAGATTATTAGATTTTTGTGCTAGCTAATAACGTTTATATGTGATAGGGGTGTATATAATTAGATGATTGTAGTTTATTTTAATATGTATCTTAAATGATGTTTATGTTTGTTATATGGTTATCATCATGATGTTGATGCCATCCATGGTTATGCTGAGCCATAGAATTCGTACTTCATCCAAGAATTTTTCATGCCATGTATCCTCTTTATGCTTCATGGCTATTGAATCTATTGGGATTCATATAACTCTTGACTCATTTCTATGTGAGGCATGCCACTGCAATATAGCTAATTCTTTGTAACAAAAGATTCTTTGAATCCTTGGGATTACAAGCATGTGCCTTAATATATTATGAGGAGGACCATGTGATTTACCTTCTTTTTTTTAATTATGGTACTTGTCATGCCCATATTTCGGACATATCTCTTTTTTTGCATATTCTCCTATATATAGAATACAATCATTCAAACATGCATGATATGAGATGTACGCAACACGCAACATTTTCAACAATTGTTTTTCTTCTTTGCATCTACCTGGCTAGACATTATCACTCGAAAGAACCTTATCTTTGAATAACCTACAATTCGTGAAGAATATAATTTTACAATATAAATATTTAACATTTGTAAAATCGACCATTTTTAATGTTGATTGTATGACAAGATTTATCAAAATATAAGGGACTTGATCGATCATGTAGGTGAATTATGTCAATATTGTCGAGAAACATGCATTAAACATGTCAAACTTTGTTTTCAAGTTGTAAAACAAAATCACTGTCCCTAGCTGAGTAGACTTTGACTTGCCTCCAAGTCCAAAGAGATGGGTGGTTGAAGCAAATTTCAGGCTTTCGAATAAGGTGTCACTGATATGAGCATCATCCACTATCTCATCATTTTGGAATGCATCTAATAACATTTCCTGAATGGAAAACACATACGGTAAGTAATCATCCATACCCACCTCTATTTGATTGCCTCCATTTCCAACTTGAGATGAAGAACTACTATTACTGTATTCATTCCTCATTGGTGAATCTAGACATAATGGGAATTAAATAGGTGGTTGTTTCAACCATTCTTTGAATTCTTCCTCTTTGAGTTTTGCTCTTAATGTAGCCCTCTCTCGAGTTGACGTTATATTGGGGTGCACTAAAAGATGGTAGGTGGGTTGCTCATCATCACTAGAATCCTAATTTCAAAAAATATATTAAACATCATTAGTACAATATCAATGATATTAGCAAGCACAACAATGCAATTGGTTTGTTGAAATTACATTATAAAAAATAATTATTACCATCGTTGATCCGAGATTCTGGTTGGAAGATGCCATGTTCTAATTGGTAGGGTGAAAAGGTTGTCCATTTTCATCTACCAACAGCTTGCAATATGTTTCTCCTAATAAGAGCTTTTGATGTTTTTGAAAGATAGGAATATTTTTTGCATTTGAACTTGATTCTGAATCAAGATCTTGTAAATTTGGATACAACTTTATTAAAATTGACATGGATTAAAAAAATCAATTAGATAATAGAAATATAAATAAAATCTAAACTTACTGGAGATGGAAAGGGAGAACTCTGTGAAGGAATTTGATCATCAATATGGAATGAATTGGAATTTGAAGAATTAACCATTTGATATTATTGAGATTTTTTCCCCGCATTTGAGAAAAATCAGAAATAAAAGGTTGTGTGCATATCTAAAATTAATCTCGAAAACCATATAACCACACTCTGAATTTCAATATAGTTTTCAAACCATTTTTCAAGAATAAGGAAACTTTAAGCATAAAATGTATACAATGAACTCTTTGTAATTCATGTGGATGTGTCCTAAAGGATAATTTGAGATTAATATGCCATTTTATGTGAAAATAAATTTTCATATAGCTTTTCAACCCTATTGGTGCGCTTATCAGAAAAAATCGCACCAATGCGTTTAAATAATATCAGCACTAGGGCATTGAAATAATACCCACACTAGTTTCTAACATTCCAAATAAATTTAAAAATTAGATTCATGCCACGTGGCTTCCCACCACAAATTTCCTAGGGATTTGAGATTATTCCAATTCGAATAAGTTCCTCATTCTTATTTATAACATTCATTTATAATTCCTTTTTTTTCTTAAGTTAAAGTTGACCCATAACCTTATTATACATGGTTAATCATGTAAATGTGTGCATTATTAAGGCATTATTCATGTTGCAATAGTTCGTTTTGGTTATATTTATGAAGTCTTCGACTATTTCAACCACACTAATATTTTTAATGTGGTTGTACTAGCAGATAACATGTTTCAAAAAATATATTAATTCATATATGTTCAATGTTCTACAGGGAGTACAAACGAAAGAAAATATCAATGTCTTTCTAAGAAAAGAAAAATTATTGAACCTGTAAATGACGATGAATTGGTCCTTAGCTCATCTCAAATGGTGCTGGAGGTTAATGAAGGGGGCGAATGTTTTTACAAAACCATGAGGGATCTAGTGGAACGAATGTATACATGTACTTTACACTTACAATACAAAAATCAATCCAATGATTATAAGAACCAAATTATATTTAACCTACAAGCAGCATTTCTAGATCAATGGTCAATGAGACATGTCAGACTTGCAATAGCAAAAAAATACAACAACAAAAAATCATTCAAAGAGTAATATTCCTAATTAAAATAATTTTCTATAATTATATGTATATATTATTACAAACCATTCATTTATTAATATCAATTTTGTTATATTTAGTTTTTATATACCAATATAAAATTAGTTTATTAATTTTTTGAGGAAGATTTTGAAAATATCAAATGATCAACAAGTTGATATGTGAAACATGCTAGTAGGAATGTCCAAAAAAGTGTACAAGGAGATGGTAAAAGAAATTGACATAATTGCATCAGAAGAGGAGTCATCTAAACAACAATGTGCTTCAAATGTATGTAATCATGATTGACTTTGTGCATATAAAAAAATAATTTAACATTAAATATTAATTTCAAGTATTTTCTTGTAGAAAAGAAAACAAAATGGAACTCATTCAACACATAAAATAGGAGGACAAGGAAGAAAAGGGTCTCTTTCAAAATTTGTGAGTAATTGTTAATATTTCCTTATAACACCTCAATGTTTCATTTTTGTATATTTTAAGTTTTTTACAACAACCATCCTTGAATGTCTTCAAATAGGTACTAACATACAAACAAGAGTCATCGAAATAATTGATTGACATTGGGTTAAATATGGGTTGTGAGTATATATTTGCATATCAAAAATTAATTGTGAAATTTGTAAGTATTTGTGTTGTTTTACTTCTCTGATTTTATAATTAATAGAAGAAAAAAAACATTTATATTAAATCTATGATTTATAATGGGGTTTAAAACATGCAGGAAACAAAGTATGGAACTACGCCAGCAGAATACTTGTTACAACAAGGCATGGAATTTGGTTTTTAAAACATGTGCACAGTTTATGAGTCACTTCTTGCTATGGTAGATTGCAATTCGATTTACATTGATGTATATTATTTATTTCAATTTTCATTATTCTCACCAATTTAGATATGCTCATTACACTTTATGTTTATGTTTGCAGATGGAACAAGATCAACAAGACAAAAACAATCGATGCAATCAACAAAACGTTCCTCCAAATAAGCTAATTCATGGAAGTAGCTCAAGCACTGACAACAATTCCAGTGAAGAATGATGATCTATTTGGATATTAATGCAACCTGTTGTATTTTTTGAAATAATTGTTTGTGAAAATCAGACATTTATTTAATGTAATGGAGACAATGCCCCAATTGAAAGACAAGGAGTTACTAATAACAATATCATTTTGTATGACAAAAATCCTCTTATTTGTATATAATAAAATACATTTTAATTTATTCTATTGTGTTATCCAATGTCACTATGAAATGTTACACCACTGATTAAATATTATAATGAAGAGATGTGAAATCTGGTAATATAATAAATTAAGACAAACATCATATACAAATGCACTAATCAAATTTTAATTACTGATGTTTCAAGAAAGAGAAAATTTTTGGAAATAATACTGAGAGGGGGGGGGGGGTGAATCAGTATTATCAAGTCAATTATTTTCTTTTTCAAACCCAGATCATATATGCTACTTCAGTTAGTGAAAGTCGCGTATATACGCAACTACAGATAAGGAAAATGCGTATACCATGCAGACTTATAATTTAATTTATCTTACAGATGTTGATCATTAATCTATTTATCATAATCAATTAAATAGTAACCAAAAACAGTGAAATAGAGCAGAAGACAATCACAAACAAGAACACAAGATATAAGGTGGAAACCCAATGTGGGTGAAAACCACCTGCTGCAATTTGTCTTTATCTTCCTTTATTTAGAAACTTCTTTTTACAATGTTTTTATACTGGTGCATTCCTTTACCAGTACGCAGGCTGCTACCTGCAGAGAGCTACAACCCTCTCTCATTCTCCATCTTTTCTTGGAAGGGAGCTACAACCCCCTTAGCTCTTGTACTAGCTGGGATACTAGTACGAAGGCTACTGCCTGTAGAAGGCTACAACCTTCTCTTTGCTTCCAGGGACCACGTTTCATAAATTTTCAGACTGGATCCATGAACATCAATCAATCATCAAGAATTTATGTATCAAACAATCTCCTTTTCACCAATTAACATTGAATCAAATAGACACTTCTCTGATAGTTGTACCCAGAACACAGTAGCAGTAACCACACACCAAATTTTGAACCCAGAACACTGCAACAATAAACAGAAGTAGCTAGAAGATAATTCAAGGGACGTACGCTACTTCAAGAACCAGAAACTTGCGTGTATATGCTTCTGTGTTTGGACCAACCTACGTATACGCAGTTTTAATTCACAGAACCCGCGTGTATACGCGCCTTTTCTTCACTGAACCTGCGTACATATCTTTAAAGGATAATTCACTCTTTCAAACATTCAGACATTAGTTAATCCAGATTACTAGATTTATAGATCAAGCAAGTGCCACATAGAAGAGATCAAAATCATACAAAGACACTATCATTCAAGCCTTAAGATTTTGACCCATCAATAGAACTTATCCTTCTCCTTGCGCTCAGGTTCCTTCTTCATTCAAATCTAGATCTGCACCATAACCCAATCACAGTATTCCAGATCTAACACTTTATTAGATATTCAATAATTCAGATTATCTTTGCCCAATGATCTTCTTCCTCTTTTATAGCCTTGCCTTTCACAATACCACGGCCCAAAACCATAACAAACCAATACCAAGGACCCAATACTTGGGATCAACATATTAGACGAGATACCAAGGTCCAAAACCATAGGTTCAAATACCAAGGACAAAATACCATGGACCAAAAATAAGTTCTCCACATGTACGCGCTTTTCCTTGCATGAAAGTGTGTGTATATGCATACGCGCTTTGGGAACGTCCAGCCTGCGTGTATACGCGACTTCATCAAAGTGAACTTGTGTATATATCTTTTTATTCTTTCTGAGTGCCTGAACTGTGATCTGTCACCAGAGTGAGTTGTCATCAAGGACAACATCTGTGCCATATCGCTAAACCTGTGGCATAATGCCAACAATATCCCCCTTTGGACTTGATGGTAACCCCAAGATCCTCAAAGTCATTCTCCCCCTTTGTCATCAAGGGCAAAGGGTTGTGCTCCCCTTGAGTACATGCTGAAATCTCTGTTCTACTGTGTTGACAAGCTCCCCCTGACTTGTAGGCAAGATCTGCAAAAAGATGTTCTTCAAGAAGAACCATGACTTATACATCATAAAAGACCTTCCTATCACCAACAGACTCTATACATACATCCATCACCCAACCAAGTGGGGATACACCAGAAATTTACATAAGACAACCAAGTACATTACATCATTCATCCCAGGCATAGTGGGGAAACCAAAATAGGTTGTTACATGACCTTGACAATAAACGATATACATGACGTAGAGACGAAATAGCAAGACTTATGAAGGTCACTAATAACTGATATCAGCAACATCTATCAATCACTCTACAGATCAGCAGCCATGTTTTCCTTCTGTTCTCCTTCTGCAGCTGATCGACCTAAACCCAAAACAACTTGTGTACTCGAACCAAAAGCTTCTAATGTAATGCCAACAATGCATTATCAAAAGTTTATCTGCTCCCCCTGAACTTGTGCCAGATGGTCTCTGTTAGACCCATATTAGAATCTCTTCAACCAGAGTCTGTCCCCACTGATTTCCTTCAAACCATCATATACGCGACTGTATCTGCATAAACTGGTGTATGTACACGGATCCTCCTCATGCAACTCGTGTACAACCATATTTCTCTGAAATAGACAGGTTTCAACAACAAGATGATGCATCAACTACCCCCAGCTTCTGTCTGAGGTATTCAAATGTCTCCCTGGGTAGTGGTTTGGTGAAAATATTAGCAACTTGTTCCTTGGAGGGAACATATTCCAACTTGACCTTTTGTTCCAGCACTTGTTCCTGGAGAAAATGATACTTGATCAGTATGTGCTTGGTCTTTGAAAGCATGACTGGGTTCTTTGAAATGTTGATTGCACTTGTATTATCACATAAGATGGAGATAGGTGGAGTACAAGTGATTTGAAAATCCTGCAAAGTTTGCATCATCCAAAGGAGCTGTGTGCAACAAGAAGAAGCAGCCACATATTCTGCTTCAGTTGTAGATAAAGCAATCGAACTTAGTTTCTTGCTAAACCAAGATACTAATATGGAACCCATAAAGAATGCACCACCACTAGTGCTTTTCCTATCATCCATGCTTCCAGCCCAATCTGTATCTGTATAAGCATGAAGAGTGAGATCTATATCTCTAGGATACCATAGGCCATAGTTTTGAGTTCCTTGAAGATACTTGAAAATTCTCTTTACTGCCTGAAGATGAGTTTCCTTTGGATTTGCCTAAAATCTTCCAACCATTCCCACTGCATGCATGATGTCTAGTTGGGTACTTGTTAGATAGAGCAGACTTCCAATCATGGATCTATAAGTTGGTTGATGCACTGTTGCTAATTCATCATTTGCACTGAGGCTGCATCCTGTAACCATAGGGGTACATACTGGTTTTGAATCTTCCATGCCATACTTCTTCAAAATCTGCTTGAGGTACTTGGTTTGAGATAAAAAGACACCGTCTTCATTTTGTTGGATTTGTAATCCAAGAAAATATGTCAGTTCTCCAAGAAAGGACATTTCGAATTCTTTCTACATTACCAAGGCAAAGTTCTGACTCATAGCTTCTTCATTGCTGCCAAAGATGATATCATCAACATACACAACAAGTATTAGCAATTTGTTATTTTCAATTTTTATATAAAGATTGCTATCTTCTGATCCTTTTGAGAAACCTTTTTGATGAAGATATTTTTCCAAATGATAATACCAAGCCCTTGGAGCTTGTTTAAGTCCATAGACAGCCTTCTTAAGTCTACATACCAGTTTTGGATCATTTCCAAGGATGAATCCATCTGGTTGCTCAATATACACTTCTTCTTCTAAGTCTCCATTCAGAAAAGCTGATTTCACGTCCATTTGAAATACTTTGAACTTCTGAAAGCTTAACAGAGCAAGGAACATTCGGATGGCCTCAAGTCTAGCAACGAGAGAAAAAGTTTCTTCAAATTCTATTCCTTCTTGTTGAGCATACCCTTTACAAACAAGTCTGGCCTTGTTTCTAATAACTTCCCCATTTTCATTCAACTTGTTTTTGAAAATCCATTTTGTCCCTATGACATTATTATCTTTTGGTCTAGGGACCAACTCCCAAGTGTTATTCTTTTTAATCTGCTCAAGTTCTTCATCTGTTGCTTTAACCCAGCATTCATCTTTGCATGCTTCTTTTACATTTTGTGGTTCAGTGGAGGAGAGCAATGCCAAATAGCTTGAAGCTTTTGCAATTGTTCTTCTTGTTTGTATACGTGCCTCTTTCTGCCCCAAAATTTGAGATTCTGGATGATTCTTTTGAACGTACCTGGATGGAGTCTTATCTTCTATCCTTATCTGTTCTTCTAGTGCCTCATGGGTTTCTTCTTCATCATGTACCTGATTTGATGTTGATGGATAGTCCTCATCATCTTCGAATTCTTCAGATCTTACCTGCCTAGGATTGTTTTCTTCTTCATCAACCACTACATCAATACTTTCAACAATTTTTCCAAGCCTTTTATTATAACACTTGTAAGCTTTGTTGTGGGGAGAGTAAC
>APFE031738257.1:56401-94704 GCA_000404065.3 Pinus taeda | reverse complement strand
TGAATCAGTATTATCAAGTCAATTATTTTCTTTTTCAAACCCAGATCATATACACTACTTCAGTTAGTGAAAGTTGCGTATATACGCAACTACAGATAAGGAAACCTGCGTATACCATGCAGACTTATAATTTAATTTATCTTACAGATGTTGATCATTAATCTATGTATCAGAATCAATTAAATAGTAACCAGAAACAGTGAAACAGAGTAGAAGACAATCACACATAAGAATAAAAGATATAAGGTGGAAGCCCAATGTGGGTGAAAACCACTTGCTGCAATTCGTCTCTATCTTCCTTTATTTAGAAACTTCTTTTTACAATGTTTCTGTACTGGTGCAGTCCTTTACCAATACACAGGTTGTTACCTGCATAGAGCTACAACTCTCTCTCGTTCTCTAGCTTTTCTTGGAAGGGAGCTACAACCCCCTTAGCTCTTGTACTAGCTGGGATACTAGTACGCAGGATACTACCTGCAAAAGACTACAACCTTCTCTTTGCTTCCAGGGACCACATTTCATAAATTTTCAGATTGGATCCATGAATATCAATCAATCATCAAGAATTTCTGTGTCAAACAATCTCCTTTTCACCAATTAACATTGAATCAAATAGACACTTCTCTGACAGTTGTACTCAGAACACAGTAGCAGTAACCATACACCAAATTCTGAACCCAGAACACTGCAACAATAAACAGAAGCAACTAGAAGATAATTCAAGGGACGTACGCTACTTCAAGAACTAGAAACCTATGTGTATATGCTTCTGTGTTTGGACCAACCTGCATATACGCAGTTTTAATTCATAGAACCCGCGTGTATACGCGCCTTTGCTTCATTGAACCTGCATAGAGATCTTTAAAGGATAATTCACTCTTTCAAACATTCAGACATTAGTTAATCCAGATTACCAGATTTATAGATCAAGCAAGCACCACATAGAACAGATCAAAATCATACAAAGATACTATCATTCAAGCCTTAAGATTTTGACCCATCAATTAAACTTATCCTTCTCCTTGCGCTCAGGTTCCTTCTTCATTCAGATCTAGATTTGCACCATAACCCAATCACATTATTCCAGATCTAGCACTTTATCAGATATTCAATAATTCAGATTATCTTTTCCCAATGATCTTCTTCCTCTTTTATAGTCTTTCCTTTCACAATACCACGGCCCAAAACCATAACAAACCAATACCAAGGACCCAATACTTGGGATCAACACATTAGACGAGATACCAAGGTCCAAAACCATAGGTTCAAATACCAAGGACAAAATACCATGGAACAAAAATAAGTTCTCCACATGTACGCGCTTTTCCTTGCATGAAAGTGCGTGTATACGCATACGCGTTTTGGGAACGTCCAACCAGTGTGTATACGCGGCTTCATCAAAGTGAACCTGCGTATATATATTTTTCTTCTTTCTGAGTGCCTGAACTGTGATCTGTCACCAAAGTGAGTTGCCATCAAGGACAACACCTGTGCCATAGCACCAAACCTGTGCCATAATGCCAACAAAAATATCATACAAAATATTAGTGCGTCCATAAAATAAAAATGCACAAGTGGGTTATGTTATATAAAAACACCATCGCAACATATTTTTTCTTGATCGATGCCTTTTTGGAAAATGATAGCACTAGGGCTTTTATTTCTTCAAGCATTGGTATTGTTTGCAATTAACGCCCTAGTGCATTGTAATTTTTAACATACCAGTGCTTTCATAGAACTAACACCTTGGTCCTACAAAATATTATTTCCAACCTCGGTGCATTATGAAAACTAAAAATATTGGTCCTTTTATATAAATAACACACTAGTTCATTTATAAAAACAGTTCGCATCAGCACTGCACGTTTAAACAAAAGCACCGGGACTGCAATTATTTTTTGTGTTCCCCGGTGTCATTCCTTACAAGAACACCCTAGGGATTTTTTTATATTAGCACTGGTGCAATATATATTATGCACAGGTGTTCTTTGCATTCAATGCCATAGTGCTTTTAGTTATTATGCAACCTAGTGTGTTTATATATATAGTGCATTGGTGCTACTTCATGAAGCACATCGCAGAAAAAACATCTGCTAAAAACTCTCACCGCCCAGTTTTTTTTAGTTGTGATGAAGATCCATTACAATCTCCACTAAAACATCTGTTATCATAAATGTATGTTTTCCGATTTTATAACACTAAAAACCTCCATTATAACCTCTGTTATAAGATATTTTCCTTGTAGTGACAATATTAACATTAGGGTTTATATTCCATGGTTTAATATTAATCCTAGGGTTTAATGCTATTATGTTGGGTTTATAATCCGTTGGATTTTTAATATTAATCCCTTGGGTTTATAATATTAATCCTAAGTTTTATAATATTAACCATTGTTAATCATGGTCGAACGTCACATAGTGACAATGATTGTCTCAATATGAAAATCAATCATTGTCAACCATGGTCTATCATGGTGAACCGTGGTCCAACTTCACATTGCAAAAAATATTGTGTTAATATGACAATCAACCATAGTCAATCATGGTCGAACATAGTTAGTCATGGTTAATCATGGTGAATCATTATGGTTTTATGTTTATTTTAGGGTTTATAATGTTTATCTTATGGTTTATATCCCTTGGTTTTATAATATTAATTCCTTGTGTTTGTGACAAAGATCATATCATCCCTTGGATTTATAGCATTAATCCCTTGGGTTTATAATATCATAAGATTTATATTATTAATCTTAGGGTTTGTATTTCTAGGGTTTAATGTGATTCCCTCGGGTTTATAATCTATTAGGTTTTTAATATTAATATAATGGGTTTATCATATTGATTCTAGGGTTTCTAATATTAATTATACAATTTTTTTCCTAGGGTTTAATATTAAGCATAGGGTTTACAAATTAATCTTAAGGTTTATATTACTATGTTTTAATATTAATCCTAGGCTTTAGTGTTATTCTCTTAGGTTTATAATCCCTTGGGTTTTTAATATTAATCCCTTGGGTTTATAATATTTTTTTTTTTTGTAAAGTTAGGCATTCTTCATTCCAGATGACAAAACAAAATTACAACATACTAAAGTTCAGGTGGCGGGTCTGCCCACAGGAAACCAGACCGCCACCTTTCGGCCTTAAAACCAGACCAAAATTTAAAAATGTTTTGCTCCTTTTTCCTGTCATAACCATGTTTTTGTCTAGTACTTACTAAGCTAACAACAGGAGCATGACTTTACAACTAGACACAATTCTATTTTATCAACATTAAAACGAAAGAAAAGACTCAACTCGGCTAATCCTCGTCCGACGAGTTGACCGGGGCAGGCATTGAGGCGTTGGTACCAGGCTTCAGCTGCTTCTACTCCATGGCCCATTTTAGTTCCAACAATATTTGTTCCATGTTCTTCAGCAACGGATGGTTTCTTGCTGCCTAGACTTGGACGACCGCGATCTCTTTTAGGAGAGTATTCTTGATATTTTCTGATTCTTCCGCCAGTTGGCTTTTGAGTTGATCCTCAACCTGCTTGCATTCCTCCTCCTCCTCTTCGTGGACGACCTGATTCATCTCCATAGCCCGGGCAACCACATGTTTCATAATCCAGTATTGCTGAAGCGTTTTATTGAACAGAGAATTTCTGCCTCTTGTTGTTCCTGGGTCTGGGATCAGATCCTCCCATTCCTCGCAGGGGATTTCTTTGTTCTCGTTGATAGCCCGCAGCTCTTGCTCCCACCCATTGATTTGGGTGCAGATCTCCAGTGGATTTCCAGCCATGTACGTGTTTATCAAGTGCATGCTCTTCTCAGAGTCGAACTTCTTGCCCCTTTTGCTCGGATGGCTACTAGTGCCATCTTCCCGGTTCATTGCAGATTTAGCCTTCCTCAGTGCCATCTTGCCTCGAACCTGGGACCCTAAATTTATAAGAGCGTTTCTACCTATCACAACAAAAAACCACAAATCAGTGCCATTTAGTTGAAAATCTGTCCAAATCCACTCCCTTACCACCTAGTCTTCAGCATGGCTGGTAGTCTGGAGCCTTATTACAACATTCCCAGTGAAGCAGCTTAAGACCCGCCTCCCTCTCTCAGCAGCCCAAGAAAACCTGCGCTAGACAGCTTGGCGAAACACAGCTGACCTAGCCATCTGGTGGGGAGAGCTTCCATGTTTAGAGCCACGGAAGAAAGCCAGAGAACATATATGGGCAGGGCTACAGTGGCCATCCTGGAGCGTGACTAGACCCAACAAAGGCCCCCTCGCCTCCCATCTCTCTGTTATATACCAAGGGGGGGTAATATGGGGTACCGAGGGAGGTACCCAAGGTAATAATGTAATAATGGGATGGGCCATAGTAATAAATAAGGTGGTTAACCCATGTCATGTAAGGGACCACAAGTAGTTAATAATAATGTAAGAGGCCCATGGTATTAGTTGATGGTATGAGGAAACCATGGTAATGATACATGGTATTGTATGTATGAGGCCTATATAGAGGCTAGAGACTCCACATGGAGAGGACATGAGGAGAAATAGTCTTGTATGAACAAGCATATGGGTTGTGGAGTGTTCTCCTTCCTTAAGGAGTGAATGTATGGTGTTGCCCTACCTTAAGGGTTTGATAATAAAGAAGCATTTCTATCTAATTCTGGGTTTATTTGCATTATCTTATATTTTCTTATCAGATCTATATCATTTTGGGTTAGAGCTACAACACTCTCTGTATTGGGCAAGGTAAGAGCCACACGACAAGAACCAGAACTATCGCCATGCGAGACCTCTCCTGCTCTGGAGGGAGAGAGGTGAATCGACTGAGTGCCGATAAGGCCACTATCAATTCCACTACTGATATTCTTCTCACTGAGGCGGAACATTTCTAGACGAACAAAGACAATGTAATTTCTAGCTAACATAACACCTGGAGGACAGGGGCGATAGGAAACATACAACCTTTTCTTGTCGGAGCCGGGGAAGAGGGCTGGTCGCGGAGTTGCGTTGTCACCATTTCGCGTTTTTTCATGGTTCTTGCCAAACTACATGAGCATTCCATCTGTCGCCTCGAGCATATGGTTGTTATCTACCCGTTGTCCTCCCAACCGGACCTCCACTTGGCCATTTAATTTTCTGACTAGAATCCCTGCATCTCTTCCTCAAGATTTGGCATGACTTGACCGACCTACTTTATGCATCATTACTCCAATATTCTCCTGGTTGCTCCTGTCGTAACCTTTCTGTACTCCTTATGTCACCTGTCATCCTTCCTCTGTCATTTATCCCGACTTCCCAAGCTAACACCAGATCCTTCCCTGATGATGTTTCGTTTCTCGCTTTTTCTCCGTCCCCTTGACCTATCCTACCTTTCCCCGTCATCTGCCCGGTCCTATCATTCCTATTACTCCTGTCCTTTCCCATGGATATGATATCCATTCCCATCCGCTGCGATCTTTCCCCGTAGCTGTTGCATGCCGCCTGATATTGGTTGTTTGCCACAAGCATACCTTTACCACCCTTATCTACGTCAAGCAATTGTTGGAGTCGATCACTCTCCTCTAGGAGTAGCTGAGATAGACCTTCACTATTGATCTCTTTACCTCGATGCCGACTGCCCTAGTTCACGAGCCAGTCCACTGGTTTGTTTCTAGGTCGTCTAATGTGTGACGGAATTAGATAGTCGATTCTAGGTAGGAGTTTCCCTATTTCTCCTACAAGCCATGTCATTCTCCAACTCCTACTGATTTTATCCACTAGTTGTTGCTGCTGTAATTTCCTAACCATGTCTACCACCAACTTTGAGTCACCCTCGATTTGGAGTCTCTTGAAATTACCCTGTAATGCAATTTCTAGGCCTTGTTTCAAAGCATGCAGTTCAACTTCGTTATTTGAGGCCTCCTTGCAGTCCATTGCGAAGGTTCGTAGGGTTTTTCCCCCGGCGTCTTTGAAGACTCCCCCAATGCCAGCCTCTCCCGGGTTATGTTTTGCGGCGCCATCAAAATTAATCTCTATGAACCCCTGATTTGGTATTTTCTTTTGACACTCCCATTTACCATACTCTGGTTTACCTCAAATCTTTTCAGGATTGCCTCCTCCGTTTGTGACGCCTGCCAGTCTTTGTCCTTCCATCTTTCTGTTAAGATTGTTTCGCGCATGTTCCTGATGGTTTGTTCCCATATGGCTGCTGGGGATCTGATTTCCTCTTTGAAGATTGCCCCATTGCGTGCCTTCCAGATGTTCCAGAGCAGGAACCCGACAGAAAGGAGCCATGCATGATTGACCACCATATTTTGGTAAGGTTTCCTCAGCCAGTTTTCTATGGTGTTTACAATGTTCCGATAATTTCTGTGGTGGTGCTCAAACAATTTGAAGTGACTTTCCCACAGAGAGTTGTTGACTGTGCATCTGTTCATCAAATGTTCCATAGTCTCCTCTTGGGAATTACAAAGTGCGCAACGGGATGGACCTTGGCGCCCCTTCCTCTACATCTAGTCCCAGGTAAGCACTCTGCCGTGTAGTATAGTCCAAACAAAAAATGAAACTTTCTGCCAGTGTTTGATTTTCCATAGATTTGTCCATTTTTTTTTCTTCGACTGTTGATTTTGATTAGCTTTTTGGTAGTAGGCTTTTGCTATTGAGAAATTACCTTGAATTCGGCTGCCCCATCTAAGAATATCGGACCCTGTTTTCCTTTCTACTTTACGGGATGCCATCTTTGTGTAGCACTCGTGCCATCTGTTAGTTTCAAGGGCCCCTTCCCAATCCTCTTTCTGTTTCCAATTGCGCCAATATCCTTCTTCGCCTGGTTTCCAGAAATTGTCGATAGTTATTGCCTCAGCTTGGGACGTGAAAGCATGGATGTCGTGAAGGTTGTCCTTGTGGATGAGTCTTTCTCGTTGCTGCCATGATTCCTCCCAGAATCTGGCTTTGTCTCCTCCTCTTATTTCCCAAAAACTCTAATTCCTTATCAGGTCTTTGTTGCTCCTCACCAGGTTCCAGATTGTTGAACCTCTGATCTTCGTTTTACTTCTCAGTCTTCCTTTGGGTTCCCCTGCCACATCATATTTTCTTTCCCATATCACCTTCCACGGGTCAGGGCCGCCTTGAGTCCACCTCCACCAGAGCTTCGCACCCAAGACTTGGTTGAGGACGAAGGGGTCTTGATTTGTTAGCTGTCCTGTATTGGTGCTCATGCAGCATGATACCCAGGTATTTTGACGGGAAGGTTCCAATGTTGAAGCCCATAGTGCGTGCCAAGAATCTTTGGGCGGCCTGCGGGGTGTTGAAAAAAACACTTCCGATTTGCCCTTGTTAATCTCCGTCCCAAAATCTTTGTTGAATTCGGATAAAGTTTTCATTGCTCTTTGGGCCTCCTTTAGCATGGCTTGACCGTATAGCATCACATCATCTACGAATTGCTGGTGCAAAACCGGGAGATCATTCCCACAGATTCGAAGGCCCTTTAGTTGATCCCTGGAGACTTGAGCCTTGAACAACCTACCCAGGTCTTACGCGGCTAGGATGAAGAGAAAAGGAGACAGGGGGTTTCCCTGCCTGAGCCCGCGAGAGGGAGTGAAGGCTTCGGTGGGGGTGCCATTTAACAGAACTGACATCACGGGAGTTCCAACCATAGACAAGATTCAGTTTATCCATCTTTGGTAAAATCCATGGGCTTTTAGAATGCCTTCCAGGTATCCCCAGCTAAGGCGGCCAAACGCCTTAGCCAAGTCAAGTTTAATAAGCATACCTGGGTTGCGGGAGTTTTTCAAGGAGTGAATCACTTCCTGGGCCACTATTATGCCATCTGTGATCTGTCGCCCTTTGACAAAGCCTGTTTTCTCTGGGGCAATGAGATCCGGCAGGATCAGCTTGAGCCTATTTACCATGACTGTTGCTAAAATTTTGTAAATGACATTACATAGGGATATGGGCCTGAATCCTTGCAGTTCATCCGAGCAGCCATTCTTCGATATTAGAGCGAGGAAAGTGGTATTCAGACCCTGGTTCATACGCTTTGAACACTTGGATTCCTCCACTAAGTCTAGCAGGTCATTCCCCATAAAACTCCATGCAACCTAGTAAAACTCAATGGTGAACCCATCCGGACCCGGGGCCTTATTTTCGGCATTTTGTTAACTACCTCCTCAAGTTTTTCCTTGGTGATGACCCTAAGCAGAGCCAGATTTTAATCTCTGGAAAATTTCTTGGGGTTATGATGGCAAACCTTGACTATGTCCTCAGATTTGTTAGCATTTGGTTCAATAAAGATGCCTTTGAAATGTTCCACCAAGAGTCGTTCTATTTCAGTCTGCTGTGTCACTCTGTTTCCCTAGCTGTCTTTCAAGGAGAAGATTTTGTTGTGCTGGCGGTGACTCAGCATTGCTTTATGGAAGAATTTGGAGGTTTTTCCCCCCTCTTTTAGCCATTGGACCTGAGATTTTTGTTTCTACAGAATTTCTTCCTGCTTTCGCCTTTCTTCCATTTGATTGATTACCCTGCCTTCCTCCTCAGCCAGCTCTTCATTTCGTCCTTCCGAGATGATTTGTTGTTGTATTCTTTCCAATCTAGACTAGAGTTTTCCTTGCTCTTGCTGAATATTGCCGAATTCTTCCCTATTCCACTTCTTGATTTTTCCATTGATTTCTTTGATTCTGAGCTGGAACGAGTGCATTTTGTTGCGTCCTTCCTTTCTCCTCTTACTTTCCTACCACCAACTCCTTACTTTGTCTAGGAAGTCCGGAGCTTGAAACCAAAAGAACTCGAACTAGAAGGGCCTTTTTTTATTCTCATCATTCAAGGCTATTTCGAGCTTTATTGGCCAGTGATCGAACCCTATTGAGGGTAGGATAGAGGCTTCGTAGAAGATATTTAGCCCAATTATATGCTCTGAGATTAAAAACCTGTCCAGTCTTGATGCAATTGGTTTGGTCCCGCCTCTTCTACTATTCCAGGTGAATTTCCCGTTCATAGTTGGGATATCAACCACCCTTAATTCTGATTGAACGTCTCTGAATCTTTCCATCCCCGAGTCTTCTCTGCTTATTCATCCTTTTTTCTCTTCTCTAGAAGTGATTAAGTTAAAGTTGCCTACCAGAATCCATCTCTGTTCCTGGTGCATATTTCTAAGCTTTTCCAATTGAATAAGAAACATGCCTCTATCAGCACGGGTAAGGGGCCCATAGACAGCCGAGATCGCCACCCATTCACTTTGTCCTATGAGTTTGAATTCCCCTATCAGGATTCTTGACATTCCTATCCACCAATCTATTAGGACTTCTACTGGATTCCAAATAATTGCTATCCCTCCTGCACTCCCTTTGGCATCTATAGTTACATGTTCATATCTCGGTTTTATTTTATTGAGAATTTCCTCCATCTTCTGGCCTGAGATTTTAGTTTCCTAGATAAGCATAATTTGAGGTTTGTCCTTCTTCAGTCTCACCGCCAAATGTCTATGTTTTCCTTTGCTATTTAAGTCTCTAATATTCCAAGATGTCAAAGTCATTGGTTAACTTGGGATAGGTTTTGAAACACCGCTGATAGTGGGACCACTCTCCTTGTATTGACTAACATTTCTCCAATAAGTTGGATGGATTCCTTAAGGTTTTTTCTGCCTCTTTTTTTTTTCCTCCCTTTACCTTGTCCTTGCTGATTTGGTCTACTTTCCTTTTGGTTCTCTTGGAATTCTTCTGGTGAGGCTTTGCCTTTTTCAAGTTTGGCTTTATATTGCTGGAAGGTTTCCGCATACAACCTCTTTTGGTCTTCCGGAATAGACCTCTCATCCAGGTTCTTCCATTCGTTCAAAAGTTTTCTTAAGACTTCTTCCTCTTGACTTAGATCTTCCCTGCTTGTCTCCAGGTCTGTCTCCATCTGTTCAGCTTGTTCGTCTTGTTCCTTACCTTTCTCCGTTGGCTTGCTCGGGGTTTTCCTTTTTGAGTGGTTTCTTTCGCAGCTCTCACTACTGTCCGACCCCTTATCCTCTTGATTTTCTGTGGGTTGGTCTTCCTCTTCGTCCTCTACCTGCAGAACTACAAATTTGTTTGGTTTCTCTAGGGCTGACTATTTTTCCTTCCTGCCTTTCTATGGGGTTTCCTTGTTTACTTTCCTTTTGCTTTTCACCTCTTGGTATTCCTCCTGATCTGTTAGCTCTTTCTTTTTTTGCAGGGGGATTCTCCTTTCTTCTTCTTCCCTTATTATCTGGCATTCCTTAGCCAGATGGCCATGGACATGGCACCTACAACACCTAAACAGGATGTGTTCGTAATCTATGTTCTGTTTCCAAACATCTTTATGATATTCAAGTTCCACTGAGTCTGCGATGGGGTTTGCTAGGTTCATATAAACACAGATCCTAGCGTACGAGGTGTATCTTCCTTTCTTCGTGGTTTATGCTATTTTCACGAAACTTCCTATTGAGTTTCCTATCCCCTCCAAGATTTCCGGGTCCCAGAAGTCTATGGGGAGCCCGAATAAGTGAACCCAGACAGGCGCAGCTAGAAAGGTTTCTTTATCAGGGTTGTAGCATTTCTCCCATAAACGCATGAACAAACCAACATTATAATAGAAATACAGGCCATTTTCAAATACCTTTTCCTTATCTTGCAGGTTAAAAAAGATTACTGTGAAGAAGCCTTTCACTCCCAGCTTGAGCTCGATGTGGCCTTGGGGCTGCCATTTTTGCTGAATCTACTTGGTAAGATCTCTTTCTAATAGCCAGACTCCTACGAACTTGCAGATAAGGGCATGATCCCTCTTATAGCTTCTGTACTTTTCCAGTTTATTCTCTGGAATCTCGAACCTAGGTCTCTCCTCTGCACATGGCAGGAAATTTCGTTTGCGGCTTGCTTGCCAGGATGTTCCTAGCACTGGTCTTGCGCTCTTCCATTCCTCAGTCTCCTGGCTATTCTGTCCGTCTCTTGCCACCGTATCCCGATAGGAGGGGATCTCTCCCCTCCTAACATCTTTTGTCATACCTTTGTCTCTTGGTTCTCTGTCGATTGCTGCTAGTTCGGGCTGCTGACGGCTTCTTGGCCCTTCCTTTACGCTTCCCCAAGGGTTTTACCACCTTGCCGCCATTAGCGTTTTTTCCCTTGGGTTTATAATATTAATGTTAGAGTTTAATGGTTATTTTAGGGTTTATAATATTTATCATAGGGTTTATATCCCTTAAGTTTATAATATTAATCCTATGGTTTATAATATCAATGTTAGGGTTTAATGGTTATTTTAGGGTTTATATCCCTTGGGTTTATAATATTAATCCCTTGGGTTTGTGACAAATATTGTTTCAATATGAAAATCAACCAGGGTCAATCATGGTCGAATATCACATAGTGACAAAGATTGTCTCAATATGAAAATCAGCCATGGTCAACCATGGTCCAATGCCACATTGTGACAAAGATTATGTCAATATGAAAATGAACCATGGTCAAATATGTTCATTCATTGTCAATCATTCTCAAACATGGTCATTCATGGTCAATAATGGTTAATCATTAGGGTTTAATGTCTATCTTACGGTTTATAATATTTATCTTAGGGTTTATATCCCTTGGCTTTATAATATTAATCTCATTGGTTTTTGACAATGATTGTATCAATATGAAAACCAAACATGGTTAAGCATGTTCAATTATGGTCTACCATCGTCCAATGCCACATTGTGACAAAGATAGTCTCAATATGAATATCAACCATGGTCGACTATCGTCAATCGTGGTCATCGATGCTCAACCATGGTCAAGCATGATCAAGCATGTTCAATCATAATATAATATATTAGGGATTTATATCCCTTGGGTTTATAATATTAATCCTAAGGTTTATAATATTAATGTTAGGGTTTAATGTTTATTTTAGAGTTTATATTATCTATCCTAGGGTTTATATCCCTTAGATTTATAATATTAATCCCTTCGGTTTGTGACATGTTGACACCTAATCTTTGGTATTAGGTAAATCCATGTAAATAGTGTAAATAACAAAATAAATAGAATTGGAAGACGAAGAGACATTGGGAGATGAAGCCCAATAGTCTCCCTCTCCATGTATATATCCATGTTCTATCTTAATGCAAAGCACAATGAAATTCGTGGAGTTACTCATGGTCTGACATGGTATCAGAGCCAACCTCTATTTTTAGTCTCTTTTTGCATGTAACTCCGGTAATTCTCTATGATATTCTATGTCCACATTTTCTCTATTTTCTTTATGTTTAGACAAAGCTTTCTTTTCTCTTTGCATATGATGCATATGATCCATATGATCCATTTGATGTTGGTCTCTAGTGTACAATTCTCTCCTGCAAATTATATGTGCTCCATATGTGTATGGAGCAGTGAAAGGGTGATTGGTGTGCTAAACATTGATCTTTGCATATGGTAACTGATGGTGTGTCCATCCCTGCCCGTTAAACAAAGACGGAGTTGTGTGGTGAGTGTGGAATATGGTATGTGCATTAAATAACTTTGTTAAATAGTGTGTTATGTGATTTTTATGTGTTGAAGTTGTTTTATGGCGTTAAAAACTGTGTTTGTGAATTAATTAATATATGATCTCCATAGTGTTCCTTGTTCGAATATCATGGTTAGTTTTGAAAGGTTGGGCTGAAATGAAGGTCGTATAATATATATTGAATGTTGAATTGGAGTTATGATACCATATTTTGCGTTGCATTAATCTTCGAACTTTGTACTATAGGAAAGTTGCGTTGAAAATTATTTGAAGGTCATGATGTGCACTTAAGAATTGAATACTTATCTCTTGTGTTATCGTGTATAGTGGATTTGACTTGAATTCATTTTTTTTAACGCCGCTTTGCGTCAAATATGTTCCATGGAAACATATGATATGAAATGAGATGGTTGGAATAATATTCTTTTTAAAAGGATGCATATTACATATATATAATATGGAAAGTCCATATGTTAAGTTATGTATACGTTCTATGATGTGATGACAATATATGGAAGACCATAATTTATGTTAAAGCCATACATTGAGTTCGTTAAATTTTCCCATTATGAAATACATATCTATGATGCAAACATATTATAGAGAGGTTTAATATGTAGTGTGACATATTATGATTATTTAGATGAATAATGAAGAGTGAAGGTATGTCATTTAAATAGAAGACATCAAGTTGTGATTTTGAATCGAAAGTAGATGGCTTTTTTTATGATGTATTTATTCATATCCATTGTGGGTGTAGTTCTCTTTGGAAAAGAGAACTATCATGAATGTTCTTAGAAAATAAAACACAAACTTATTTTTAATAAGTTGTGGAAGGGAATTTATGAAGGAGGAGACAATGCACCAGAAAATCTCATTTCAGACAAGGAGCTTGACATTTGGGAAAACAAGAAAAACAAGGCCTATGCCTTGATTGCAGCTTCAGTAAATGAAGAGATGAGTCACCATATTTCTCCATTTTCAAATTCCTTTGAAGCCTTAAATAAGTTGGAGGAATTGTATGACTCACACTCTAAACTTGTAGTTCAATTGATGATAAAGTTGTTCAACCTTGAGTTGAAAAATGATGACCCTATTTCTTTAACATCAAAAGTAAGATCGATTATGCATGACATAAAAGCCACTGGTGTTGAAATAGATATTCCTCTCATAGCGTATGTCAAGGCACTATTTTTCACCTATTCATGTTATCTTGAGTCATTGTAAGAAAGTGGAAAACTAAAGGAGATTACCATTGACTCCCTTGAGAAAAAATTTGTTGAAAGAGAGAAAGCTTTGGGAAGAAAACAACTCCTCATACTTCTAAAGAAGTTGTGTGCCTTGCACAAAAGGAGAAGAATCATCCACAAGATTCTTCTAGAGGAAGAGGTGGCTAAAGAGGAAGAGGAATGAGGAATTTTAGAGGCAAGGAGGTAGAGAGTTCCAAGGAGAAAAATCTAATCTTCATTGAATACGATGCAATAGAGATAGACATGATGCTTCCACTTGTAAGTTTCCTTGGGACCAAATTGAGCAGGAAAGAAATGAAGGAAAAGGGAAAACAATTGACAAAGGGAAAGGTAAAGCACCTGAATCCACTCATTTTGTTATGTCACATTGCAACATTGGATTAACTAAAGACGTATTCAATCCTTCACTTGCTTCATAGAAAGATGCTTGGTTGCTTGATTTAGGAGAAACTTGCCACATGACTTTCAAAAGAGATATTTGAAGAATTCATTAGTAATGTTGATGGAGCAATATACTTTGTAGACAAATCAAAAATCAAGCCATTGAGGTTTGACACCATCAAGCTCAAACTGCCCGGTCTTCCAGATTTTCTTCTACATGATGTTCTATACCTCTCGGAGTTGAGGAGAAATTTGTCGTCTTTGGTCCACATCCGCCATCAAGGACACTCCATTCACATATTTGATGACAAGTTCGAGATTAAAAAAGCAACAGAGCACTCACTTATCATAACTAGGATAGAAGAAGAAAGACTTCTAAAGCTGCAAGCAACCTCTGCTCGTGCATAGAACTTTTCATACAATTCTCACTATGATGAAGGTACATTTCCATCAAGTATTTTATGTCATGATAGATTTGGAAACTTGAACTATGACAACCTTCACTTATTGAAGAAAAATAGTGTTATTGGTTTTCCTACAATTCCTAGGAAACTTAACCAACGTGATGCTTGTATCTTAGGAAAGCATATCAAACAGTATTTTCATGATTCTCATTCTAGAGAACATAGAAAACTTAAACTCATTCACTTTGATCTATGTGACCCAATGTCTGTTCCTTCTGCAAATGGTAATAAATATATGATGACATTTATTAATGACTACAACAGAATGTGTTGGGTTTATTTATTGAAGAACAAATATGAAGCTTTTGAAACATTCAAGAACTTTCATGCATGGATTGAAAATGATGAAAAATTTGATATTGGCTCTATTCGCACTGATAATGGAAAATAATACACTTCAAATGAATATGAAAATTATCTTTGCCAACATAGGATCAAACATCAAACAATCGTGCCTTATAATCCCCAATTGAACGTAGTAGCTAGAATAATGAATAGGACAATCTTAAAAATGGTACGCTCCATGATGTTTTTCAAGAATGTTAAGTTGATGTTTTGGGCTGATGTAGTTCTATGTGTTGTGTATATAAATAATAGGTTTTGATCTAATGATATAAAAAATAAGACTCCTTATGAAATGTGGTATGGCCACATTGTTTCGGTGAGGCATCTCAGAGTTTTTGGTTCCACCTGCTCTGCCTTGATACCTAAGGATCTGAGAGACAAAATTGGTGCAAGGAGTCACAAATGTATCTTCTTGGGGTACTCAAATACCTCCAAAGCATATCGTCTCTATGATGAAGTGAGAAATAAGTTTATAATATCTAGAAATGTGATCTTTCTTAAATCTTCCAAGACTGACAATGTTGTTGAGCAACAACTTGATCATTTGAATAAATTCGTACATGCAAAGTATTTTCAATAATTTGATAATGATACTCCACATATTGAAGGGGGTACTCCTATACTAGATCAATCCGTGGAATCTTCTTCTGAAGCACTCTCTCCCCCACATGAAGCTCCAACCATTGATGACACTTTGAGCAATGTGATTGACAAAATTGGGAGTCTAAATCTTGACTCGGGCCCATCTCATTCAACTGAGCGCCCTGGACCATGTCAGAAAGGTCCTCCAAAATGGATGACAAAGACACTTGAAAGTGTTCATATTAATGAGGTTGGAAAGAAAGGAACAAGAAGCTCAACCAAACATAATGGAGGCGATGTAGACAATCCTAATTCACTTGTTGATATGGATGTTTCTTATGATTGTGAACTGAATTTGTTTACATATTTCGAGCCAACTTCCTTTAAAGAAGTTGCTTCACATGATGAATGGAAAGAAGCAATGCAGAAATAATATGATGCTTTGATAAATAATGGCAAGTGGAAGCTGGTTGATCCTCCATTGGGAACCAAACCAATCGACTGCAAGTGGGTCTTCAAGAACAATTATAAAGAAGATGGCTCACTTGAAAAGCAAAAAGCTAGGCTTGTGGAAAAAGATTTTACATAGAAGGAAGGGATAGACTATGAGGATATTTTTCCCCCACAACAAAATGGGCTACCATTCGGACACTCTTTGCCTTGGAAGCTCAAACTCATTGGAAAGTCCATCAAATGGATGTAAATACTGCTTTCTTGAATGGATATATGAAAGGGAATGCTTTTTATGTCCCAACCAGAAGGATTTGTTGTGAAGGGTCAAGAACACAAAGTATGCAAGGTTGTAAAATCCTTGTATGGATTCAAGCAAGCATCGTGAGCTTGGTACGAGAAGTTTACTGAGCATATTCCGAAACTCAACTTCAAACATTATGATCCTAATGATGCAACTTTTTTTGTCAAGAAAGTTGGAAAAATAGTTGTATATCTTGTGTTGTATCTAGATGATCTTTTGATGACAGGGAACAATGAGAACTACATTGCATCCATAAAGAAGGAATTGAGGAAAGGTTTTGAAATGACATATTTGGGCTATGTTCACTACTATCTCATAAGTTTACATTCCTCTCTCAGAATAAGTACATTAGAGATCTGTTGAGCATGTTTGGCATGGCTGAGTGCAATCCTTTGACTACTCCAATGGAACAAAACGTAAAGCTCACATCCAATGACAGAAAATAATTTGAGGATGCAACAAAGTATAGACGACTCATAGAAAGTCTCAACTACCTAACTACTACCAAACTAGGCATTTCATTTGTTGTTGGAATCCTCTCCAAGTTTATGAAAAATCCTTGTGAGAGTCATTGGTTTGCTGCAAAAAGAGTTCTAAAGTACTTGAAGGAAACTCAAGAATTTGGAATTAAGTATACACAGGTGGGAAACTTTAGCTTGATTGGATACTCTAATTCAAACTTCGATGGAGATAAAGAAACTTGGGTATCTACTTCAAGTTATGTTATGATTCTTGGATTAGGAGTTGCCTCCTAGAGGTCACACAAACAATCAATTCCAGTAGATTCCAAAACTGAGGCAGAATATGTGGCAACAGCTGAAACAACAAAGGAAATTGTGCAGCTCATGAAAATTCTGGAAGATTTGCAGGATAGATAAGTGAATTCAACTCCTCTTTTGATTGAGAACACTTTTGCAATAAAGTTAGCCAAGAAATCAAAGTTCCATGATACAACTAAGCACATCAATACAAAATACCATCTTATTTGACATCATGTTGAGGCCAAGAATCCACCTATGCCATTGTTCCACAAATGAGCAGATCACAGACATATTCACCAAAGCGCCTGGAAGAGAAGAGTTTGAAAGATTCAGAATGATGTTTAGACTCACCAACATCCCTTCAGATTAAGAGGGGGCGGTTTCGACACATAATCTTTGGGATTAGGTAAATCCATGTAAACATTGTAAATAGAAAAATAAACAGAATTGGAAGATGAAGAGATATTGGGAGATGAAACCCAGTAGTATCCCTCCACATGTATATATCCACTTTCCATCTTAATGAAAAGCACAAGGAAATTTGTGGAGTTACTCCTGGTCTGAGATGACAAATACTATCTCAATATGAAAATCAACCATTTTTAATCATAGTCAATTGTGGTTGAACATTCATAGTGACAAAGATTGTCTCAATGTGAAAATTAACCATGGTTGACCATGGTCAACCATCATCCCATGTCACATTGTGACAAAGATTGTATCAATATGAAAATAAACCATTGTCAATCATTTTCAACCATGGTAATTCGTGGTCAATCATTAGGGTTTAATGTTTATTTTAGGGTTTATAATATTTATATTAGGGTTTATATCCCTTGGGTTTATAATGTTAATACCTTGGGTTTGTGTCAAATATTGTATCAATATGAAAATCAACAATGGCCAATAATGGTCAACCATGGTTAATCATGGTCAATCATTAGGGTTTAATGTTTATTTAGGGCCAATCATGGTCATCAATGTTCGAGCATGGTCAAGCATTGTCAATCATAATATAATATATTAAGGATTTATATCCCTTCGGTTTATAATATTAATCCCTTGGGTTTAATATTATTCCCTTAGGTTTATAATCCCTTGGGTTTATTAATCTAAGGGTTCATATTCCTAGGGTTTAATATTATTCATAGGGTTTATAATATTAATCCCATGGTTTAATATAAGTCCCTTGGGTTTATTAATCTCTTGGATTTATAGAATTAATCCCTTAGGTTTATAATATTAATATTAGGGTTTAATATTATTCCCTAGGGTTTATAATCCCTTGGGTTTTTAATAATCCATTAGATTTATAATATTGATCCTAGGGTTTTATTCCTAGGGTTTAATATTAAGCCTAAGGTTTACAATATTAATCTTAAGGTTTATATTCCTATGGTTTAATATTAATCCCGGGGTTTAATGTTATTCCCTTGGGTTTATAATCCCTTGGATTTATCAATCACTTGGGTTTATAATACTAATCCTAAGGTTTATAATATTAATGTTAGTGTTAAATGTTTATTTTAGGGTTTATAATATTTATCTTAGGGTTTATATCCATTGGGCTTATAATATTAATCCCTTGGGTTTGTGACAAATATTGTCTTAATATGAAAATCAACCATGGTCAATCATGGTCATCGATGCTCAATCGTGGTCAACCATGATCAACCATGGCCAGACATGGTCAAGAATGGTCAACCACAGTCAAACATGGGCAATCACAATATAAAATATTAGGGATTTATATCCCTTCAGTTTATAATATTAATCCCTTGGGACATACAGATCCCCAATCGAGGTGTGAGCTGTCAGACATGGCCATTAAGGTCGTCATCATGATAAGGTCACAATGGAATGTTGCCACCATCCCTCACACACTTGAAGTGCAGGGAATGATGGCCTTCGACACGCTTAAGACTACATCAATGAAGGAAGGTGGCATAAGTAAGCGGACAAGTTTATCAGCGATGGTGAAGGCTAGAATGACGAGGTTGGAAAGAGTAGAGGTACCAAAAGCACATCTGGAATAGAGGCTTCAGAAGGGACGGGGGATCCTTCAGCTCCAAACATTGGCTATTGGGTATGCTAACTAGATTTTATTCCATTACATCATGATTCCCTATGTCTAGTTTGATAATTGGAGTCTGTATGGGGGCACTGGGTTTGTGGGTGAGAGTAATTCAGGCTGGGAGAGATGCATGGTGTTAAGAGTCTATTGGAATAATACAAGCTCCATGGGCTCCTCCTCGGTGTCACTCCATTACGGGATTTACCTCACTCGCATGGGGGTTATCAGGCTTGGCGGGGAGGGGGTCAGCCCGGGGGAATACCTTTGTTTTGTTTTCATGACGATCCTGTGGTTCAGGGGTTCTCAGTCTGTTAATGTCTATGTCATGGTGAAAATTTGTTTATTATTCTACTACGTTGGTGTTGAGGATAATTGGCAAAGATGGCTCCAGAGGGTAGGCACCAGGTACTTGTGGAAAGCTTGTAGTGGGGAGGTGGTCACGGGTAAGGTTCTTTTGTCATCTAGGAAGTGGAATGAATTGAGTGTTGGCCATGCCAACCTTGGTCGGAGGAGGGGAGGCCGGGAGGTAGGTAGAGCTTAGTTTATGGGCCTCTTGAAGCCCGAGGTTTAGCTTTCGTGTTGTAGTGCTGGTCAGGGCAAGGCTAAAAAGGTGATGAGTCATAGGGGATGGGGGAATGGTCAGACAAAGGTGGGCAAGGGTGGTGCACGACTTATAAATTGTCAGCTTGGCTACCAAGTTACAGATTTTGTAGTTGGCCAAATGCTGTCACCTCACTCCCAAAACCAATGCCGAGGCGTTTGCAAGGGCATGGGCATGTTGGGGCATAGTCACCAGGGTATGGGTCATGGTCAAGCTGGGTGGGGGATCTTGCATTTCGAGGGTTACACAGATGATCCAAGGGGGATGGAGTTTTTGAAAAGGCAGAGCCTTCGGGTATTGGCATTACAAAGTATAATTTTATGGCAATTCTAGTTGCTTATTCACATAGCAGGTTCACAGAATGATAAACATTCTCAGAAGCGAAGAACACTGAGACCAGTTCCGAGCCATCCTCAGGCGTTGAAGGAAAGGTACTGTGATAGGGAGACAATGGGCAGGGCGACGCAAGGTAAAGGCTGAGAAAAGTGACCACCCTGGGATTGAGGCTGAGGTAAAACCAAACACCTCGGTAAACACAGAGGTAGAAAACCAATGGCCAACCTGATCGGTGAAGTGCAAGAAACATATAAGGAAGGCACCCAGGAAGAGATAAAGCGACTAATAACAGAACGGGAGGAAAACATCAACCGACAAGCGAGTGTGGGTGAAGTTGACCTGGAGGATTGGAAGCTCCTGGTTCCGGATCCGGGAAACACTAGAGGAAGAGGGACTCAATATAAACAAGCCCTGCATCTTTACTGGCTGATGAAATGCCTCCTCCACAAGGACATGGAGAAAATCTGGAGGATGACTATCAAGGATTTCCCAAATTATAAACATGAATTTCAGAAGTTGCAATTTCAATTGTAAAAATGGGACGGTCACCTTTGACGCATGGAGAGACATTTCCCCTGCATGTTTGCATAGACAAAGTTGTCAGGCTCCAATGCAGAATATCTGGACCCGGTCGCTTTGGCCTTCGCCAAGAAGGATGGATAGAATGTTGGTTTTTAGTTAATTTTGATTAAGTTTTTCATGCAGATAACTTTTAATTCAAGTTTGCAGCCATATATATAGATAGAAAAATAGAATATGGATGTGGACATGACAATTAGACTTACCTAGCTTGGATAGATAGACTCAGTATTTTTGTTATTGGATGGCTTATCATGCAGTTGGGTGGTCAACAAACTTGGTTTCTAGATGGGCAAGTTGAGACCACCTAACCTCGCTCTATGTGGTTACAACTTGTTTATTTTATAATGAAAAAGAAGGATCTACCAAGCTTAACAAAACAAAAAATATCAATCCCTTGGGTTTATTAATCTAAGGATTCATATTCCTAGGGTATAATATTACTTATAGGATTTATATGATTTAATATAAATGTCATTCCCTTGGGTTTATTAATCCCTTCAAATTATAATATTAATCATTTGAGTTTAATATTATTCCTTCAAATTTATAATGTCTTCGATTTATAATATTAATAATCCCTTTGGTTAATAATATCAATAAACCCTTGGATTTTTTTATATGTTTGTAATATGAATATTTATATTATTAAATATTAATAATATTGTTTGTTGTCATTAAATTTTATATTATTATTTTTATTTTTATATAATGATAATTATATTTTATATTATAATAAAATTATACTATTATAATATGTCAATCACATTTAATAATGTCTTTGTGTATGTCATTGATATACCCCTTAAGGGTTTATATTAACCACATTGATTAATATAATTATGCTAGTCATATCATTTAGATAAAATTTATATATTTTAATTTGCATAAAAATTTAAAAATATTCCTATATATTTCAATTTGCACAAAAATTTAAAAATATTCCTAATTAAAAATTGTAAATTATTTGAGCCTCTCAATTTTACAAAAATGTATAAGAATTTGAAATTAGTCTTAGTTAAATATTGTTAAATATTGTAAACAGTTCAGCATCGTAGTTTCACGGTTTTACGAGGATGTTAAGGAAACGATCAACCAAAGTGACATGGAGTGATTGAACACAATATTCTTATTCACTGTTAAATCATGTCGAGTTCAGATGAGAACCTATTCAATCTCATTGTACACCAATCTGATCTTAAAATTAAACTACTTTCACCCTCACACAACTTTCATTCCGACCTTATCTGATTAAATGATAAATAATAATGAATCTGTACGCGACACCGCAATATGATTTAAATACGTCATATATGATTTTGTAATTTTAAATTTTTTTCTAGAGCTTTAAAGAACCAGATCGCAAGAACGGACCGAATCAACAAAGAGAACACAAAGCATACCGCCATTCTCCTTCTGTGTGTAGTGAATCCAGTAGTAATGGAGATTGAACACAAGTTGGGGAGAGCACAAGAAAGGGGATGGGTGAGAGGTAGCATTATTGGGGCCGGAGCTTCAGGAACAGTCAGCCTCGCCATGAACAGCTGTAATGGCCAACTCTGTGCAGTCAAATCCGCAGCCGGTTTTAGTGTGGCTCTGCATAATGAGTATCAGATTTTGCAGCGTCTGGATTCTCCATACATTGTACGTTGCCTGGGGCGCGATTACAGAGTTGAGAACGGTGTAGATGTGCACAATTTGTTCTTGGAGTACATGCCAGGTGGCTCCGTAGCGGATCTGCTGGCTAAATTTGGAGGGCGGCTGGAGGAATCCGTGATCAGGGCTTACAGTCGTGGCATCCTACGAGGAATTGATTACCTCCACAGGCAAGGGATTGTGCACTGTGATATCAAAGGCAAAAATGTTCTTGTGGGTGCCAATGGTGTGAAGCTTGCCGACTTTGACTCTGCCAAGAGGCTTGGTGATGAGAAGAATAGCCAGGAGGCTCTGCACTTGAGGGGAACACCTCGGTGGATGGCTCCAGAGGTGGTGAACCAGGTGGAGCAGGGGCCCGCTTCTGATATTTGGTCTTTCGCCTGCACTGTGCTTGAGATGACCACTGGGAGGCCTCCATGGAGCTGTGTTTCCAGTGCCCTCGCCGCGATGTATCGGATTGGATGCACAGAGGAGCTGCCTGAGTTGCCTGCGTCGGTTTCACCTGAGATCTGGAATTTCCTAGAGAAATGCTTTCGGAGAGATCCTAAGAAGAGGTGGACCTCTGCACAGCTGTTGAACCATCCTTTCTTAAATGAGGACTGCTCCGCCATGGAAGCAGAGGAGGCCCTAAAGGGTTCGGGATTCCCAATTAATCATTTGGATTTTAAGAATGGAGTATGCGATTCCTACTCTTCTCAGACCACTCACTCTGTCACTTAGCATCCCGAGATCAACTGAGGAATTCAATGCAGAGGTGAGTAGATCAGTTGAGCAATACCCAAGGACTTCTCCTAGGGACAGAGTGATGGCACTGGCCGCAGCCTGTAAATTTGAAGAAGTTGTTAACCGGCCTAGTTGGATCACAAGCCCTCATGGTCAATGGATTCTTGTGAAATCTTCCAGATGTGACTCTCCAACTTCAGCTAAAGCTCTGCCAAATTCGGACATTTGTAACGGCTCCTCCATGAAAGAGTTTCCATTCCAAAAGGAAACGTATAGTGCCAGCTTAGAAGCTGTCAGTTGCGAAGAACTGCAGACCAGATGTGAAGTAGATGAATGCTTGGAGTCCCCGATCTCTGCAGCCCAGCCTGAACATCAATCATCTTTCAGCGTTTCTGCGGAGGCTCTGCACCTTGACCTTGACTGGTTTTCAATGACTACAGAATCCAATTTGATTAACGAAGCTTGGGACATGTCTGGAAATCCATCTGAGACTATTGCTTCTGGTGATTCTGAAATTCATAACTTATCAACGGTAGGAGAAACATTTTGTATCTTGATGATAGGACCTCTGGCAATCATGGAGGAGCAGTTTGTTGCCCCTGTTGTAATTGTATGTACAGTACACAATTTTGCCATATAAATATGATAAAGGGGGAATTGTACATTAGCTGCAAACCAAATCCTTAATATTGTTTTTTTATTCAAAATTAATTTCAATTGAAATTATTTGGCCACATCTGTGTATGAATGCTTCTCGACGGGTGATCCAAATGCATCCCGATTTGTGTAAATCCTCTTGTGAAATTTTCTTTCACTTTGCCCACATCGTCATTTTTTCTCAACCAGGGTTGTTATCACTTATACTCGTGAGAAAATTCATTTTAACGTTTTGCAAATCATCATATCTGAACCAAGATTATCACCGGCTCTCATATCTTGACATGTCACTAGAAATGCTCCAAGTTAATGTGGAAAGGGCCTACTAATTATTTTTCTCACTTACCGTTGTTTCACAACTAATGCGTAATCCCTCTTTTAGGGTTTTTAATTTCTTCACACCGGGTGTCTATTTTTCAGATCCAACCCTCACAATTCACCCTATCCTCAGTGTTTGAGACATGCTTAACATTTCACAAACCCCATTCCCCGATATTATGTTTGGGTTTTGTTTTTGTGGTTTGTGCCTTTGTCTTTGAAAATACTACTTTTCAATGTTATATTTTAATTATTTAAATAAATAAAAATATTATATTTTAATTATACATAGAAAGACATATTTCCCCTTTTTTTCACCCCTTACTTTCTCCTTCCTTCATGGTATATCAAGAATGTGTTAGTCATTTTTACTATCTCCATCACTCCTTGTTCGTCAGCGGCTTGATTATTCTTCTTCATTCCCCATAATCTTGTGTGATGACACCTCTCCAATCTCCTCTGCCGCACGACCACCTCTTTCCTCTCCACGTGAAGCCGTTAGGGCCGAGTCTGCGGTTAAGCGTGAGACTTCTCATGTTGACTTCAATGTTCAAGGTTCATTGCAGGGGCTCGAAGTTGGTTTCCATGCGAGCCTTCTCTCCTTGTGTGCAACATTTACTCCCCATGGCCTAGACGGGACAACCCAAATGCTTGAACTTTCGTCTGCAAATAATGCCCGCTCTCTCTCCACACAGGGTAATGATGAGGTCGTATTGGGATCCTAGTGGTAGGGACGGATTTTGCAAGGTCGCGATTATAAATCTCAAGATAAGTTCTTTATCCCCTCTCATTTTGCTTGTGATTTTGATCCCAAGTTGGTTTGGGTTATGTTTGTCGAGTGAAGAGAATTTTGTTTCTTATCTAGGGTGCGAGACTTCAGTTTCTCTTTGGGATTAGATTTGCACCCTCCCTTTTCGGCACTCTTCAGTTTTTTTGGGTTGGGTCAGGGTAGGATATCTCAAGAAGGAATTCACTGGCACACTGGTTCTTAGCCCTGACTTGCCTTAAAGATGGATACAAGTTCTTGGGGAAGTAGGTGCCCTCGCTCTAGCTAGGTGTCGAGGAAGAAGGCTTTGCGCCATGCCTTGGGTTGTTATCAAAGCTCACCAACCGCCGCCTCGCCTGCCCCACTGCACCCACACCACCCCCACCCTTCCATCTTTTTGCTTTTAATGTGCAAAGGAACTAGCTAAATTAAAGTTTGGTTGTCAGACATAAAGGACTAGATGTATCGTCAAAGGGTGGTGGCATATGAAAATTCATAGAACATTGAGGCCAAAGGTAGGCAGATCGATAATCTCAAGGATGAGGTTGTTGCGCTGCATACCATGATAGAAGACATACAATTGTTGATGTCAAAGATTGGTTCACTCAGGAAGAACAAAGAAAATATGAAGTCCAGAATTTAGACATTGATCTAAAACACCCAGCGGACCCTATCGGTTAACTACTCTTTGAAATGTCTAGTTTCTTCTTTGAAATTTTGTTCTCTCATTTTTTCAGAATATATACTAGTAGGTTAAATAAGAGAATTGTGTCAGTTGTAAATTTTTGTAATGGTCATGAATATTTGGGCTCTATAAATCAAGATAGAAATGGAAAAATAGAAGCCTAAGGGAAAATTTAAAATGTAGTCCACCCTTGTATCTTGTTGTGGCCAAGTGTAGAATTAATATATCAAGTACTCACTACTATTAAAAAAAATGTAATAATTCTCTTAACCATGGATATTATTAACTTCTTGTTGCTGACATACTCCTTTTCTGCAAAAATCACCTTCTCGGGACTGCAATTTCATTTAGGCCCAAAACATAATGCATATGTTCCCCTAAGTTATGGCGCAACCTATATATTATTTTTTACAAATCTGAAATAGATTGATGTTGGGTAGAGTTTCTAATTACGCCCTGTTGATAATCCAATAAGATGTGTCCCTTTGGGTGGATATGTCTGGATATTTCCTTGAATTATATCTATATATATTCATATTATATTTATATATATATATAATATAATATATTTGTAGATGTTATGTTTGTTTGTATTGTATACTTATATATTATGTTATCTATAATACATTATATATAAGACAATACTTTACATATACTATATATACTATATATTATCTTATTATATATATATTATATATAATATATTATCTAGTCACACAACCTATCTAATTGTTTTACAATCCAAATCAGGATTATGTGGCTCGAGTTTCTATTTAATTTGAATACTCCTCGAATTCCTTGAAAATTAATCTTGTATGAACCTCTAAACTTTTAATGCCCTGCTACATTATGCAAATTTCCCACCAGTTCGCACTCTAGGGAAGAATCCTTTTTTTTCCTTCATAGAGTCAACGTCCCACAAGATCATAAAAATCAAGCTTTGAGAAGTTTGGCCTGGTCAGGCCCGATAAATGCAAAATTCATCAAATAAATTTTGTGTATCAAGGTTGGGGTCGAGAAGGTTGGTTAGTTGGAAGGTCTCACTCGAGTCGAGGGTCAGAACAATAGGGAATCAACGCGATGGTGGAATATATTGAGTGGGGTTGGGACCAAATACCATGAAATGTCCCAATTATTGGCTACAAGAAAATGTCAACTGCAAGAAAATTCTGGACTAATGAAATGGGCTCCACAAAAAAATTATTTTGGTTAATCCACTGTTTAAAAAAAATTGTGGTTTTTCAGCTTTTAATGCTTTTCATAGCAAGATGGAAAATTTCGACATTGTTAACACTTATTGTTTCGCCCAATATGGAGTGAGGATGCAACTATACTCAACACTAGAAATTACCTTACTGCCTTTGTACTTGACACATAAGGTGCATAGTTTGGTCAAGTCATTCAATGTTGGATCAAAATTGCCCACATTGTAGATGTAATCTCCTCATCTAATGATCAAAGAATCTCAATTCTCGTTACATCAATCCAGTCATAGCTAATAGTCAAGTTCCTTCAATAGAAATTAACACTCAAAAGTGTAAGTACTTGGCTTTGGTGTCAAATCCTTTCAATAATTAAACAATGTATGTTCCAACATTGATTAGTCTAGTAGTTATTTCATAGAGGCATTAATCAACATTTAAACAAAAATATTTCAAAACAATAATATATAAAGATTCAAAGACACATAAAACTAGCCTAATGTTCAATATGGTCACGCAACCCTCGCCTTCCTTTCACTTATCCCTACACTCACTATCTCCCCCTCTATTCCACCTATTGAGACCTTTCATTAAAATATTTTACATGGAAATGGTCCTAAAGCCTAAAGTGGTTCAAATCCACAAAATTCTGACTCAATCAATCTATAGGATCTTTTAGATACATAAATTCCTCAAAATACCTACAACTACCCTAAGAAATCTAACTCTCACAAACTCTCAATATTTGTTCCAGCAAGAAAGACCTGACTACAATGTATTTCAAATTCAACACAACTAACACAACCCTTCTAAATTTCCATAAAACATAGGAAAATAAAAATAAATCGAAGTGTCAGGGGACCCATTCCTTTGGTAGAAAAAAGGCCTCTAAGACCATATCAACTTGGTTGATTTGGAGGAAACATTCTCTTGCATTAGACATCCAAGGTAGAAAATCTATGACCTCTTGTTCATAAGCCTTTGATGTTACAATCTTCCTAGATCCAAAAGTTTATACTATAGTTGATGATCCATTTCATCATGTTGTTGTTCAATTGCTTTTACTGATGCTACCTTCAACTCTCTAGGTTTCCAGACCTTATATTGCAATTGTCCACTTCCCTTGTTGATGTTCTCTTGTATAGTCATTTGCCTCCTACTATTGACTGCCCTTCTCACATTAGTATGCCTCCTCCTTGGCAATTTCATCATCAACCTTCTCACCCTATCAATCTCCACATCTAAACTATCTTCTTGTTGGTACATGCTACTCCTTGTTTGCTGAAATGTTTTATTGTTGTTGTCTATTGGCTTTTGCATCCTATTTTCCTCCATGCCACTGTTATGAGGCACTCTAATCTACTTCTTCAAATCAATTTGAATTAAATATGCAACCTTCATGTAATCTTCGTACTTTGTATCCTTTGTTAGTCATTCCTCTATAAATCTCATATCTTCTTCAAAATTATTAAACATTAAATCTGAATTCCTTACTTGAGTTTTGACTATATCTTTATGAAATAAATTAGCTTCTATTTCTCTAATTGCAGTCTCATGTTTATCTTTACTTTCTAGGCCCAAATTTTCACAATCAATTTCTAAATTTAAATTTACCTTAGATTCCTTGAATGTTGTAAACACGTCTTCAGTATCAGGCACATATGAACATTTCTCCTCTTTGAATGTAATCTCACTTGCTGACTTAGACTCCTTCAATAACTTTTCCAACAACTATAACTCTTCCTCATATTTCTTGAGCATTGGATCTGAATGCTTCATTTCCTCTTCCCTTTAATTGTCTTCACTAGTCAAACTCATTATATTTTTTTCCAAAATATATTTTCGCAATTGCTTACCATCAATTTCATTGATCAAATATGTATGGATTTCTCTTGGATGGATTTTATGAAACAATGTTGCCTCATCTTCCTCATGCTTCTTTAAAACAATCCTTTGGTCCATTCTTTCTTTTTGTAACAGAAATTCATCTTTACAAGATAATTCCATGCCTTATGCTTCTTCCATACTTTGAAAGTATATTATTTTGTCTCCCTTTATCATTTTTACAACTGTAAATGATTGCTCATCATTATTGGTACCAAAAAAACCTGCATCCACACATAAATCATTAGTTTTTAAAACATAAGGCTCTTTAGCCTCCCTTTCTACCTCTTTCATCTTGGTACACATAAGTGAACTTCTTCTTCTTTCAGTGTCCTCTATCTAAACTCAACTCCTCTAAGTTTCTCTTTCTCCATTCAAGCATTCAACCTGCTTTTCAAGCTTTTTAAGATTTTCCTCAACTTTCTTGCAAACAATTTCATCACAAGCCACTTGACCTTATTCTTTACATTACATCCATTTCTTCGACATTCCCCAATTTCTTGTGGCATTATTGTTATCACACTAAGTTGAAATTTTATCTCAACCATCTCTCTGTCAATTTCCTTTTGACTCATCCTTTTTGTCACTATGCTATTCACCTTAGCATTCTCTTCTATCCTATGGTTTTCACTGAAAACCTTGTCATGAAATTCAATGGTCATCTCCATCTTGACTTTCCCTTTGTGAAATCTCCTTGTTCACCTATGAGCTACAGTAAGCCTCTACAACAACAAGTTTGTTCCACCCTGTTATAATATTTCACCAAGATTTCTTCCTTTAAACTTGTTGTTTTGCTACCATTGGTCCCTTCTTCTATGGAACCTTTTAATATTCTTTTTCTCTTTTAGGCTTCGACACTCAATTCTCTTTCTAAAGCTTCACCTCTTCTTCTTCTTGACAACTCTACCCATATTTACAACTTGTGGAGTTACCTCAACAAATTCTACTTAATCTTGCCAAAAGTTGTTTTTTTTTCTCTCTATCATGCAATCTCTTCTGCAAGGGTTACCACACATTCTTATTTGCTACCGCTTACAAGTCAAATAATTTATCCAACTTTAAATTATGAAGGCCATCCTCACCTCATCTCATCTCCATAGCTTTGTTTCCTTTAAGAAATTTTGGGTTCTTTTCTACTTACAATTGTAAGTCTCTTTCTGCTATGCAACTCATCACTTGAGAAGATTCAATTATCCTCCTCCTTTTCGAACCTCAATTGAAAACTTCTTTACAACTTATTGGCTATAGGGTTCCTTGCCACAAGCTTTTCTTCATTAAGAGCCTCACATGTTCCTTTCCTCTGTCACAAATTCTTTGGCTGTAATGGTTTCCACCAATTATTTCCTTCTTGTGATCTGTTACCTTCTTCGGTCTACAATTTAAAATTTCTAATTTCCTACTCTAGACTCTAGCTAGAATTGTCTTCTTTCTTACACTGCATTCTCTGTGCTTTCTCTTTCTAGTCTAAATCCCTAATTTGCAGAAATAACTTTTTCTTATAACCTGCCCATACATACTCAAGCCTATCGTCAATAAAATCGTCCTAGATATATCTAACTCTAGATCTATCATGCGTCAAGAGGGATCAAACCCCTCGAGGTTCAAACCTTCTGATTCTAGCTGAGGGCAATGATGTCATATTTTTAGATTATCATTATTATGTATATGTTTGAGATAAACTTTATACTTTGAAGTTTACATTATGTTTTATTTGCCTGACATGACCATATAATTTTGTTCTTTAATTTGGTCTATGTTGCTTGCCTTGAATGGTTTGTACGTCTATGTTTGGATGTTTTGAGTGCTTTGTGTGTGTCTATGTTTGGATGCTTTGAGTGGTTTGTGTGTTTATGTGTTTGGATTTGGATGATAATGTTTGTGAATGTTACCATTTTTGTGTTATATTTCTATATGTGTAGGTAATTTTCTATTAGTAATTAGTTGGTGATGAAGAAGGATCTTGTCAATGGCTTATAGGAGGATTGATATTGCACATCTATTTCATTTAATTTTAGGTATCACAGTTTTTGACAACTAAATAATTCTTAATAGTGTCCCTTGAGCTATTATTAAATATATCTTGAAGAGTAGTTTTAATTTTAAATTTGTTGAGTTATCTCACTTTGTTGAGATGATAGATATTGTTAATAACTTTAACTATGAAGAATGATGAAATAAAAATTTTGAATGTAAAGTGACAATGTAATAGTGTTGAATAGAAAAAAATTGTGAATAATAAAAATTTAATCAATTACAAATAGTCTTCATTGTGATCAATCTCAATTATTTTCTTCCACTAATCTTATTGTCACCCCTGTTACTTTTGCCATATTTTCATATCTATTATATGAAAAGTGCAGTTGAAATCGTAAACCATTCAAATCTTTAACTAGAGTTATTGTAGTAAATGTCTTACCTTTTCTCTCGTTATCTCCAATATTAATAGGTTGAATTACTAAAACATAAAAATCAATGCACATTGTCAATATTTTTTTTGTGCTTACACTAAAATCAATCACACTCTTGATCCAATCACTTTAAAACTAATGTACCATCATACATCTAGTTACATCAAATCATAAATCAACATCTACACTGAAATCAATGCATATAATGCAAGCAAACAAATAGGATTAGAAATCAACATTTACAGTGAAATCAATGCATCCAGTGCAAGAAATCAAATAGAATTAAAAAACATCTACACTAAAATCAATGCATATAGTGCAAGCAATCAAATAGGATTAGAAATCATATTTAAATTGAAATCAATGCATCTAGTGCAAGAAATCAAATATCATTAGAAATCAACATCTACATTGAGATCAGTGCATCTAGTGCAAGCAATAAAATATGATTAGAAATAATCATCTACAATGAAATCAATGCATCTAGTGCAAGCAATCAAATAGGATTAAAAATCAACATCTACACTAAAACAAATGCATCTAGTGAAAGCAATCAAATAGCATTAAAAATAAACATCTACACTGAAATAAATGCATCTAGTTCAAACAATCAAATAGTATTAGAAATCACCATGTATGTTAAAAACAATGCATATAGTGTAAGAAATTGTCTTCCTTATCTCCCCCCTCTATCTATATCTATATCTCCCTCCATCTCTCCTTCTTTGTCTCTCTATCTCACCCCCAAACATACACACTCTCTCTCTATCTCTCCCTTTCCACACCCTCTCTCTCTCTCCACTTCTCTCTCTCCATGTATTTCTTCTTCCCCCCCTTTCTCCCCTTCCAACTCCATCTCTTTCTCCCTCCCTCTCTCCTCCTCTCTATCCCTCCCTCTCTCCTTCTCTCTCTCGTCCTATCTCCCCCTCCATCTTTGTGTATCCCTATCTCTCTCTTAGCCTTCTCTCCCTATCTCACTCCCCTCCTTCTCCCTCTCTCTTCATTCCTCCTCTCCCCTCTAATTTAGTTTATCTTCTTTAGTGCAAGCAATCAAATAGGATTAGAAATCACCATCTACACTAAAATCAATGCATTTAGTGCAATAAATATTCTTCCCTCTCTCCCCCTCCATCTATATCTATATTTCCCTCCATCTCTCCTTCTTTGTTTCTCTATCTCACCCCACACTCCCATGCCAAATACACATTCTCTCTCTCTCTCTCTCTCTTTCCATATTAATCTATCTCTCCCTCTCTCTATCTCACTTCCTCTCTTCACCTTCCATCTATATATGTATCTCCATCTGTATCTCTTTTATCTTTCTATATCCACCCCAAAGCATACATGCTATTTTCCATATCTATCTATCTCTCCCTTTGTCTTCCCCTCCCTCACTTTCCCTCTTTCCTTTCTCTCCCTCTCTCTCCCTTTCCCTTATCACTCCCTATCACTATCTCCACCTTTCTCTCTATGTGTCTTTCTTCTTACCTTCCTCTCTCCTTCTCTCTCTCATGTCCTTGCCCTCTTTCTTCCTCTCTCCCTTTCTCTCTCCACTTTTATCTCTCTATGTCTTTCTTCTTCCCTCACTTTCTCTCTTTCCAACTCCATCTTTCTATCCCTCCCTCTCTCCTCCTTTCTCTCACTCCCTCTATCTCTCCACCTCTATCACCCCATGTCTTTGTTCTTCCCTCCCATATATATATCTAGAGTTTATATATCATTTTAGATATAAAAATTTTAATATTATATGAATTTATGTGTTTAATAAAGGTTATTAATTTTTATATTAATATTAATATTAGATTTAATTATAGTTTGAATTAGATTATATGATTTTTACATGAATGATAACAATTTTAAATAAAACTCTTTTGACGTGAATATTTAGTGTATGGAGACTTTAATTATCCAAATATGGTTTTCCTTTAAGATCATTTTACAAATAATAATAAAATAAATATTAAAATATTTTAGAGCAAGATTTTGGATTCTTTGTGTTGAATTAACCTTTTTTACTTTGATTTAAGAAATGGTATTGGCTTTAGTAAAGAGTAAAGTTGTTTAAAATTTTACCTAATTTGGAATTTTAATATAGTAAAAATTTTTGTTGAAGGTAAATTTATGATCCATTCAAATTCAAAGTATATCATAAAAGAACTATTGAACACATGATATAACTGTATTAACCTTTACCTTTTTTACCTATATGATTATTTTCATTTTTGTTTCAGGCCAACATTAATTTTTTCTATTTCCATTATTAATATTTATTGGAAAGACGAACATAAAGATTATTTAGATTTCTATTTTTTTTTTTTTTTAGCATGAACATACTTAAACATCCAGATCATAATAGATTGTAAAATTCTTCTCCAGGGGCAATAAATTTATTACTGTTGTGCTTGTATATTTCATTTCAACACTCAAACATTCTGTTAATGTATCTAGCAATCTTTACAAAATTTGTACAACTCTAGCCTCGTGAGCCAATTTTTATCAATGTTTCCCTTATTCCTGTTGTAACGTTGTTCCATCAAATTCTTTTAACATTTAATTATGCTTTGTAACCTGAAAAACATGTCAGTATTCAATCATCAACTAATTTCACATTAAACAATGTATGTTTTATCTATCCATTGATATCCGGCCCGCTATCTCTTTCCTCGATCTGCCCTGTTGGTTAGGACCCACAATATCCAACACTGCAACGTACCATTTAGCATTTAATGTTACGTTGATAGTATAGAAAATGACCAATACATTTAATATTAAAATATATAATGTAATGCTATCAACAAAGAGCATTAAAACACTTACAACTCGGTTACATTTTTTCTAGAAAACAATAGAAATTGTTGCATGATTTTAAGAAAATTTCATGGAAGTTTTTGAAAATCCAGTTTATAGCTTTCAAGCTTTAGAATTTTGAGTACCTCAAGGGTTATTGATGATGTTGGATCCTTTCCACCATAAAAAAATGATTTGAACACTCCCAATTTTTCAGATATCTTGAAAAATTTATCATGCAATTCTAGCTAGAAATTTGCTTGGGTGAAAATGCGGTGTCATTATGCAATATCGTATAAAAGCCATCTAATTTGAAACCAATTCAATGGCTTTGATACCACCAGCCCTAGCTTTTTAAAGTCACATGGCAGTGTGATAAGTCTCATCGTTCCTCACATCTCATTTTTTTGTAAATAAAGACATTATATGCATGATGGAAAACACTAGTACATAATTAAACAGGCCTAAAATGGCCATAGACATAAAATGGAACAGGCTAGGAGATGGCCAGAGACAAATTACAGGGCACATAAAAGGAATGGTTACTTAAACAACCAAGAACAATGATCACAAAAATCAATAGTCGCCACCAACACCGAGCAAAATATCCATAACTAACATAGATGCCAATGCCAAAACAATGGATTCCAATCCGAGTACCATTCCTCATAACATGAATATGCCAAACAAAGAAAGCATGGGAATTTCCAAAGCGTCGATCCAGAAAGTTGTAGATCAGAGGAAGTCATCCAGAGAACAACCACCACCATATAGGTCCAAAGAGCTAGTACCAAACACCCGAACAACCAACAAAAGAAAGGGAAAAGTTTGACACCCAAAATACATGAGGAGAACCTTCTTTGAACATTGGTCATAACTTTCCAAAAAGGCACCAATACTCCAAATATAACTAAACCAAAAGAGCACCAAGACTTCATTACCACCATGAGATAGCAAGGACCAGACAATTACCATTACCATAACCATCCATCACAAAAATGAAGCAAAACTAGGTAACCATAAGAGACACTTATTCTGATATAAGCAGGATAGGATTTGGAGAGCTAGCAAACGGTGTTCCATAGGGTCTCCAAGAGGGTTCATGGGATCCCATGTAGCTGAAACTAAGACCAAATTGTTCCCCACATGACTCAAGCATGTGTCAACATCATTGATTTTGAATCTTGGATTCCTTAAGATTCCCTTGGTGTCCTCCAATCCAGAGAAAATGTTATAGATATGAATCTGCTTGTCTTTAAATACTAATTGTAGCAGAGAATCTAGTTGCAGATGCATAGGTAAGGAATTCAAGAAGACAAACATTTTTTCCAAATTTTCCTAGGGTTAGGAACCGCAAGAAAATTGTCATTTCTAACCTCTGATTTTGAGAAATATGGGCATTCCTGAGGCTCCTTGGATTCCAGAGTCATTATTTCCCTATGCACCTCCAAAGGTACATAATCACAAAAGGTTGAAACTGAATCACCTGGAAACATGCGACCCCATCTTACTCAACCATGACCAAAACCACTCCTGTGACTCGTAATTCATTGGTGGGGAGGCATGATATCCAACGCTAGGGAACAAGGCTGACAACCAATTGAGGAACCTCAACCAACAAAACAAGATAAAGAGTGAACCAATAACCCATAGAAACCTGACTGAAACACAACAATATCACCTCCCAAAGACCACAAAAGAGGACTTAAGGCAAGGACTAAGTGCAATTCCCAATATTGTATTGTCATATACCTAAAATAGCATACCAATTCCCAATGTTTTTTTTTCACTTTTTCCATGCTTAAAATAAGCTAATTACTACCTTATAATGAGTTGGTTATAACTGAGCATTGAATTAAGTAGGGTTAATTGATAGTCAAATTTATAGTTTAGTTGCATGTAAAAGTTATGAGTCGGTTAAAATTAGAGAGTCAATTAATTGAGGGTTGAGTCAAGTAGAATTAATTCATAGTCGAATTTATAGTGTGTGGTTGCATGTCAAGTTATTTTAGGTGAGTCACTAGTTGGAATACTCGCAGTTATCGATTCACCATATGATTAAAAAAAAAATAATCAAGTTTTAGTGTGATAAATAGAAGAATTTTAACTTGTGTGTTTGTAGCTAGTCAGAAAATGTTAAATAACTTTTATTGAGTTCATTGTAATAGTCAAGTTTTAGTGTGATCAATCGCAGAGTCGTAACTCATGTGTTTTGTGTGTAATTTGTGTTTGAGTTTTTCTGCCTTTCTAATAAATTGGTACCAGAGCGAAAAAAAGAATCACAAGATTCGTGATCCCTATAGAACCAGTAAGAAGAAGAGCGAAAAAAAAAAATCACAAGATTCGTGATCCCTATAGAACCAGTGAGAAGAAGACCAAGAGAAAAAGAGCAACAATTTTTTTAATAAATTTAAATTGCAAGTTTATCAAAAATTTATCAAACTGTTAAAAAGCGCACAAATTTGGCACTTCGTTTGCATGTCGTTCAACTATGATTACGTACAAAATCGGGTTAATTGTGAAGTTTATGTGGTGGGGAGTGTGCAGGGCACTAATAAACGTGGAGTCGTGAGTCAATACAGATTCAACGCTTGTTTTTGATGTTTGAAAGTCACTAAAGGCATAGTCACGTGGGTGTTTGAAAGTCACATGGGTTTTTCGAAACTCATAAAAGCGAAGTGGGTTTTCATAATTTTTTTTTATAAGGTTTTGGATTTTCATAAAGGAAAACCTTTATTTAAATGGAGTTTGGGTTTATGAAAATTTTAAGGATGGTTGGGTTTATGTTAAAGTATTTGTTAGAATTTTTTTTTTTGTTTTGTTATATGGTTTTTTTTATAAAAGAAAAATTATTTATTTATATATATATTTATAATCTTTATATATTTTTTTTTTATATAAAGTTGTTTTTATATAATCAAATTTTGTGTGATCAATAGAAGAACCATAATTCATGTGTTTTGTGTGTGAATTTGTGTTTAAATTTTTCTATTTTCTAACCAATTGGGATTATGTACATAACTGAAACCTTGTCCCTACACCAGTTGTAACAGGTACAAAGTTAAACAAGGATGATGAAGGAACAGATGCCAATGCAACTCTAATCAAAAGATTGCTTGGCAGCCTCATGTATCTCACAACTACAAGAGCAAATATTATGCAAGGAGTAAGTTTGATTTCCATATTTATGGAGATTCCAAAAGACACATATTGGTGTTAGGAAATAAATTCCCCTAGGGTCTTGGGTTGATACCCTAGTAGACTGGAGGTTGTATATACAAAGAAACACACATTCCATACAGCCATAATGCTAATATAAGCAAACTCTATGATAAGGGGCGTACCTCAGGTCCTACGTTTGAGAAGATCCTTCCAAGGTCCAAACCTTTCTTGGAGTTCCTTTTGCTCCTTCAACCTGCAAAACAATCAATTCCAGAAAGTACAACAATATATGGACTAAACATCATAAAGAAACCATCTTCATTATATAATGAAAGGTAGTTAGTTATGCAATTAAACAACCATTCATATGTGAATCATAACATGAATATCATAAACATGAAGAAGATTTATATCAGGAAAAAAGACATGTGTTTATTTTATTATAGACAAATAAAGTACAGAAAGGAATAATTTCACCTGATTCGTCCTTTCGCAGGCTCCAAGCAGAACCGTCTTCCGGATTCATCCAGTCTCAAGCCTTAACAAACTCCTTCCATGACTTACTCCATGATATCTCAAGTAGTAGATAGACATCAACGCACACAAAGAAACAAGGTTTTCCTGTAAAATGGGGGAAGTGCAGGAGGCACTAGGATCTTCAGACCTGGTCAGGGAAATCTCAGCATAATAATCTTTCTCTCTCCTCTCTCCTCCCTTAGGCCTTCCCATTGAAGCCTTTTATACTTCTCCCAAAGTAGTTTTTTAGTTCGGAATTCGTTGGGAACAGTTGGGCCACGGGCACTAACAGGTAATCAACAGATGAAACCCATGATCTCGGCCTGAAATTAGGGAGATTTTTTTTTTAAGTGTTTTAAGACATATATGAGGGTTGGGTATACACAAACCCGCGTATACATGTGTTTAGCTCAGGGCAATGTCGCGTATAGGGAATAAAACACTGTTTTTTTTAATTTTTGGACCAGGTCTGGAAGGAGGGGTTGCCTTAGGCCATGAGTGCAACATCACAAACCACAAGAGTGAGATTTGGAGCTATAACAGATGCCCCCTAATATATGAGGTCCGAAGGGGTACATGATGGCCGAAATGTATTAAGCAAGTTCATGAAAAGGAAATCTGTTGAAAATTGAGAAGGACTGCACCAAAATTCAGCTTGCCAAGCCACAAAAGGAGATCAAAAAGAAACACTGTATGAGGCGAGCATACCCATGCTCAGAGAAATTACAGCATGTCCGCATATCAAGTACAAGCGGATCCACTAAGTATACAAGTACAAATGACTGGAAAATACATAATTGATCATTTGATCAAGATCGAACAAGTACATGTATGAATGTCACATATAAGAATGTCAATGATGCTGAAGGATGAAGCGGATCACTGATATCAAAGACTGATCCCAAAAAGTACCAAATGAACATGATGGAATAAGATGGTACTACATTGCAAACTCAGGTGCCA